>JBAIZL010000005.1:43938616-43943616 GCA_036971475.1 Prosapia bicincta | reverse complement strand
ACTGGGAGCGCTGTCACCATATTCATAGCCGATGGATAATATTGAAAATTACAAAATGGAAAAAAGCCATAACAGATATGATAAACGAGTTATCTTGCTGGGAAGAGCAGCCAATCTTTCTATTAAAATTAGACAAATAAAATATTTGTTCACGTATATAATTATTTTCAAAAGATTTCACCTTTTATATTACAGATTTTGTTTTATATAGTTTTATTAAAACTATTTCCTTAATTTAGTTTTAGTATAAATACAGTATTAGTATATCTTTAGGTAGGATATTTGATGCTGTTTTAATACAAAACCATTAAATATCATGGTTGAGATACGTTTGTATTTTAGGATTTTGGCGTTTTTCAAGTTATCTAATTTTCATTGTTTAATTTTTTTTAAAAATTGAAATACTTTAATTCCAATTAAATAAAGAAAAGATTGTGGAATTGCGTGGCGTTAAAATATCTTCTGCCTTTGTAAATAAAATCCCCCCAAACCATTGCCCTTACACCAATACCATAAAAATTAAGTCATCTCTTTTGTAACTGCATTATAAAATACGAAATTTTTTTAAATCGGACAATGTACTTATGCCATCGCGTGAACAGTGCCGTTTCTTCTCAGGAATTTCTAAAAGAAGGAGTGTGCGTGTGTGCTGAAGCTTGCATAATGCTACATACTACATAATATTATTAATGTTTTTTTTTTTAAACAGTAGACAATTTAGAAATGCATAAACAAATGCAATAATTAATGTCCAAGCATAACAACATTTTTAATACATTTGATGATCTCTTGAAAATAAAAGATTACATTTGCTGGAAATCATGATTAAATATTTATTTCATCAGAAAAGATAACCACTCGTATGTCTAACTAAATTTAACCTACTGTAATTATATATGGTTAGTCCTTTCATAGTCCCAGAATGTTATGTACATTTTTGAAAATGAAACACAGTAGAGTCGCTATAAACCGAGTCCCGATTTTCCGAGCTTCAGTTAAATTCGAGGCTGTTTTAATTGGAGCCTATCTCATCTATTTAAAAGAAAATAATGAATCGGGATTTTAAGAAATGTTTACAGCTACACGGTATGCAAAGGAAATGAGTCGGGCTTTCAAGAAATGTTCATGTCAGTACGGTATGCAAAGAAAATGAGTAGTGCTTCCATGAAATGTTTATATCAATACAGTATGCAAAGGAAATGAGTAGGGCTTCCAAGAAATGTTTATAGTCATACGAAGTGGAACGGAAATGAGCCTGGTTTCCAAGAATCAATACAGTATGTTTAAACAATCCAGAATTGTTTATATCAATAGTATGCAAAAGAAATGAGTCTGGCTACCAAGAAATGTTTATATCAATACAGCATGCAAAGGAAATGAGTAGGGATTCCAAGAAATGTTTATAGTCATAAGGAATAGAAAGGAAATGAGTCGGGCTTCCAATAAATGTTTATAGTCATACGAAGTGGAACTGAAATGAGCCTGGTTTCCAAGAATCAATACAATATGTTTAAACAATCCAGAATTGTTTATATCAATACAGTATGCAAAAGAAATGAGTCTGGCTACCAAGAAATGTTTATATCAATACAGCATGCAAAGGAAATGAGTAGGGATTCCAAGAAATGTTTATAGTCATACGGAATGGAAAGGAAATGAGTCGGGCTTCCAATAAATGTTTATAGTCATACGGAATGGATAGGAAATGAGTCTGGTTTTCAAGAAATGTTTATATCAATACAGTATGCAAAGGAAATGTGTCTGGTTTCCAAAAAATATTTATATCAATACAGTATGCAAATCAAATCTTTCGGGGAACAAAGAAATATCCATCGGAATGCAAACAAAATGAAAAGAGCTCCTTTAAAATATTTATATCAAAACAGTATGCAAAGAAAATTAAACGGGCTTCCAAAATATGTTCATATCAATACATTATACAAAAGAAATGAGTCCGGATTCCAAGAAATGTTCATATCAATATGGTATGGAAAGGAAATGATTCGGGTTTCCAAGAAATGTTCATATAAAGTTCTATAAATTCATTTTCTGCAGTCTTAATTATAGTACGAGGGTATATTAAAACTCCAATTTTTTTCTAATGCACAAGATTGTATTTCCGTGTAATCCGAGCTTTTGGTAGTCCGAGCAGATCTCGGTCCCATCTGCCGAGACTACTGGACTTTCATCAGCGAAAAGCTTCAACCTCTTGAAAAAGTAAAGTAAAAATAAAAATAAAAATATTCCTCTTATACGTAGGCTATACGAGTATTACAAATATAACGATTGAGAAACAAGGAATATCCTTCTACATAAAATATATTTGAACGTTTTCGAGCAATAGTTGCAACATTTGCATACATTTTTTATGTTTTGAAAATACTATAACTATTAGACAGCAAATACGTTCAACCATATTTTATATAAATATTTATTCCTTGTTATGCATTTAATATATATTTACAAATAGCTTCTTCCTGTGGAGTTATAGATTCAGTTCCTTCCAATGTGACCCTTTTTATATCCTATTACACCCACCAATAAAACTTTGCCCATAACCTCGAGTCTACACAAAACCTTTAGTAACAAAGGAAACCCATCAGACCTAATGAACCTTGAATATATCTGCTCCAAGCACTTGCTGCCACAAATATCGAAAACTGAAATAATTTCAAACATTGTTTGAAACAAGTTTATAGTCATTTCAAATTAACTATCTAGCAAAGTTACATTTATTTAAGTGAAAGTGGGTTTCCAATAGTTTATCGAGTGGGAATAACAAATACGAAAATTAAAAGAAAGAAATATAACTATTCGCATGTACGTTTATATTTTGAAATACATTAAAAAGTAAATAAAATAAAATATCTTTCCTACCCGAGGATATTTAGGTTCTGTATGAAATAAATACAGAATATCGTAAAATAGGTGTGGGCATATGGAATATTTTACTTTTAAAGGAGGATGGTTTCTAAATATAATAAATTATTACGAATGAAACTACTTAGATATGAAATGTATTAGTTTCATCCTAGGCTGTCGGTATTAGTCCCAAAAGGTCCTATATCCCTGCATAGCAGAAAATGTATTATATCTTACTCTTTGGATCATTTCTTAACAAAAAAGTATTTCTAAAAACAGTGTTCATAATGTAAATCTATTTTACTTCATTTAGACTATTATTATTTTTATGATGGCTTCGTTAATTTTCATTGAAGGTAGATAATTATGCAAAATTTGATCTTAATTTGACATCATAACTGTACGAAAAATCAACTACAATGTTTAAGCTGCAATACTTGTGATCCTCTCGCTGCGGTGGGTTGTTTAATCAGGATAAAATACATATTAATTACCTGTAATGAACTCTTTATGATGCGGTCTGACCGCGCCGTGGAGTGGAGAAACGTTAAAAATTAACTTAAATTCATGTCGGAGTTTGATAATGATTACCTGTATTCTACTGATAGTTCTCTCAACCCGGACAAAAGATACTTTCACAATATCTTAAAAATAAACTTATTTTAGTTGATTCCGCCGTTTATTTAATGTTAATATTTGTGAACTGAGTCTAAATTTCATGAGTTGAATAAATTAAATAAGAAACATATTTGCGAACCACGTAACTGGAGACTCGGCCTTGCGAGATTTCTCGTGTACTAAAACTTCTTAAAACATGTTACATATTCAGAATGTTCTATACATCAACAGCTTCAGCATCCGATATATCTACAGTTATTTCAAGGTTGCTATTTCATACCGAAACTAATTTATCGAATTATGTAATATTGGGAGTCTCATTGGAAGTTAGTGTTTTGACAGTTTTTATAATTTTTGTAGGAAAGTATTTATACTGACCTCCACCTCCTGTTTCGCCTGCGGTGATCTGTCAAGGCCAAGTGCACGGTTATGTGGTTCGCAATGTACATGAGAGTAGAGCATTAAGATGACTAACATATATTAATTAAAACAACCTCTCACCACAAATTCAACAAATTTTATTTTAACCTTATGTACATTTCGACTACAAATAACAGTTATTTGTAAAAATATCTCTGAAGATGATTACTTTGTAGTCGAAATGTACATAAGGTTAAAATAAAATTTGTTGAATTTGTGGTGAGAGGTTGTTCTAATTAATATCAACATTTACGCCACAGTTGCTTTAAGTTGTTGATGACTAACATAGCTAGAAGCTTAGTAATTAATATATATATATATATATATATATATATATATATATTTGTGTGTAGTTTGTGTGCAGTTTTAACAATTAAAATAGTTTAAAACAATTTGTAAAAGATACAATACAAAGCACAGTCTTACACAATTTATACACACAAATTAAACAAACTATACATTGAACAGAAGTTAGCAATATAATTGTAAGAAACCTAAGTACGTTATTCCGTATTTCTGAGTAAAAGCCTTAAGCTCATTGTTCCATTAGCGATGTGTAATACCAGTTCTAGACGATGTTAGGTTTTCAATTCAAAATATTAAAATATAGATTATATATAACAAGTGAAAATATTACTTCACTTACAGGTATAATTAACAAACAACATTTTACATTAAACAATATTAGGTGATGGCACACCATGGTTCATCTATAACCTTAGGATTTTATTAGATCACTGATTGCGGCTTGGATGAAAAATATAATTGGAGGACGGTAATTTAGAAAAATTGCGTCAGAGTATGCTTTTGACTGTGGTTTCTTAAAACAAACACTGTTTAAATTAGGTTACTTTATCTAATCAATAACAAACTCGATGCAGCTTGCTTTCGCTTCTTAGCATTTGGATATCGTAACAATTGAAATGAGTAAAATTAATAATTGTAAATAAATTTCCTAATATATATATATATATATATATATATATATATATATATATATATATATATATATTTGTAGATTATGCAACACTGTTTTCTTGTATACACTTATCACTTTCACTTATGTACTTAAACAAGAATCTTACTTGGTATATATATAT
>JBAIZL010000005.1:43913616-43933616 GCA_036971475.1 Prosapia bicincta | reverse complement strand
TCTGTCTACCTATACTCGCCTTGAAACAGAATTCACTTTAAACCCGTGTGTGTATACATCCATTTTGGTTCTGTCGTAGTCAATCCCTCTTAACAACTAATCCTCCTTGGCTACATCCTTATAGCCTCTCGGTAGCTACAGACCACCACAAATTGTAAGTTATAGTCGGTGACGTTTCACAGTGGTCGAGAAATTACCAAGGTTTTGACACGTTTTATCGACTTCTATTCGCCTTGTCTGTTCTTTATCAGGTTGCTTAAGTCTTTTTTTTAAAGTTCTCAGTTCATTTGACCTCAAATGATGCCACCCCTCTTAGGATGTTTTAGTGTTTTTTTGTTGAAACGTTCTCAGATCATTTTACCTCCAATTGGTGCTATCCTTTTATGCTCTTTGTCGAAACGTTCTCAGTTAATTTGATCTCCAAGGTACATTCTCTTAGGATGCTTTGGTTTTCTTTATTGAATAATTCTCAGTTCACTTGACAGGCAATACGTGGTTCTTCCATCCTAGTTCCGAATAAAGGTAAGAGTCAACCGGTCATAATTGAATGGCGAAAGGTGAAACGATGCTGTAGTGTTCTTTGTTGATGCGTTCTCAGTTTAATTGACTGGCAATATGTGTTCCAACCATCCTAGTTTCGATTGAAGTAGAGTGATCTGGCCTTAAAAGAACGGTGAAAGGTGTAACGATTCCTTAGTGTTCTTTGTTGATGCGTTCTCAGTTCACTTGACTGGAAATATGTGTTCCATCCATCCTAGTTTCGAATGAAGTGAAGTGATTTGGCCATAAAAGAACCGCAAATGGTGAAACGATGCTGTAGTGTTCTTTGTTGATTTGTTCTCAGTTCACACGACTGCCAATATGTGCTCCATCCATCTTAGTTTCGAATGAAGTAGAGTGATTTGGCCATAAAAGAACGGCGAAAGGTGAAACGATGCTATAGTGTTCTTTGTTGATGCGTTCTCAGTTCAATTGACTGGCAATATGTGCTCCATCTATCATAGTTTCGGATTAAGTGAAGTGTGATCTGGCCATAGAAGAACAGCGAAAGGTGAAACGATGGTTTAGTGTTCTTTGACCGTTCTGAGCTCATTAACCCTTCATTTGGTGCCAACCCTCTTAGGATGCTTCAGTGTTCGTTGTTGATGCGTTCTCAATTCACGTGACTGGCAATATGTGCTCCACCCATCCTAGTTTCGGATGAAGTGAAAAGTAATCTTTCTTTGATTTAGTTAATGGGGGGGGGCTATTAAGGTATTAGAGGATCAGACACAGTGTTGTTTTTTCGTAAATGAAAATGGTTATAGTGCACTTTAGGGTTTTGAGTAACTCAAACAATCCCAGAGAAATCCTCAGAGCCTGATTCGACTACTTCCCAATTAAAACCAATATAAACGATGGAACTAGGAGTATATTACTGTTTTGAAACTAGAAATTTTGAATTTTTCATTTTCTAAATGGCTGTACTCGTTAAACTCAAAATGAAAGCAGTTTTCAGAACAACAATGTGACAAAAATTTTAAAAATAGAAGATTTTTTGCTAACTTTAGCGAACGATATACATAAGCTTATTTTTGTTAGACAAACAAATTGTCTATTACTGGAATGTATTACAGTTTAAAGTAAGAGAGGATTTTCTTATTTAAAATTTTTGTCAAATTAAAAAATAGGTGTTTTCGAATTAAAAAATCCATATTATTAACACAGTCAACAGTTTATACACGAAATGAAGACACATAGAACAATCCAAGCTAGGAATTTATCGTTTTTTGCCTCACATCTGTGTAAAGTTCTTCAAAAATAAATTTGTATCTATTTCAAAACATGTTCATCTTTACATGTTTTTGCAAAACTCATTCATCCTAGCAATTTTACCGTTTATTAACTCATTCATCCCCCATTATACTGCTTTTATATACTTATTCACCGTCATTCTACTATTTTATCTACATATTACCCCCCATTCTGTTTTTCCATTTTCATACCTATTAGATTTACTCTTAGGTTTACATCTTCTTAAAGCTAAAGGAACTTTAAAGTCTGAAAAAGTTTTCGCGTAACCCGTTTTATTCTTGAAGTTGTCAGTAATTTAAACCAATTCGACATTATTAACAAAGAAAATATTTGCTGCCTGTATTTCCAAAAATTACCCTCTCGAAATTTGTAACTGGGCTATATAATCTTTTTTTATAAAGATATATCGATGTCCAAACAGAAAATAACCTACTGAAAATTCGAATAAATCTGTCCTTTACAGTGACTGTATTTATTGCTGACCATGTGGAAGAGGTTCTTGTATTTTAAATATGAAACTATGTTTTCTTTACCAAAATGTCGAAATTGATCACAAACAATTTAAAACCTTTAGTTCCTTAGAGCTTAGCTAGTGAGAACTATTCACAAAGGTAAAAGTCAAAATAGTGGACTCAAAATCTCACAAAAAATAGTCTTTAATAAACACACAAAACAATTTAAAACGTTTAATAAAACGAATTTATACTTTCCAGTTCTAATTTACCATCGTACATGGCTCCGAACAATTCTAGCCTTAACAAATCTTAAAAAAGCAAAGATTACTGCATTTTATAATTACGAAAAAATATTCATAAAAACAATTACACAATCTTAATTTGGTTTCCGTAGCAATAAATGTAAAAAATTTACAAAATTAAAAATAAACAAAAAAAAGGTTTTATTTCATTCAACCAATACATATTACAATTTCATATAATAAATTACAATTTTTACAAATATTACAATGATATCTTATAATAAAATTTGTATTCAAATATTTTTGTGTTCTGGCTGTTGGCCCACTCAAGTTGGAAAAATGTTATTGTTTTGGATACAGGCCGCTATTAAAACTAAATAGCAGCTACTATAATATAATATAAAATACAATATATTATTATAATATATTATAATGAAAATATATTATAATATAATAATAGTGCCTGAAAGCTGGCATGAAACACTACACGAGTGTTTCGCACCCATGTACTGCTTCAGCCCCTAACTAATGTGAACAGACGTAAAAAAAAACAATTTAACGGAAACAGCAGATGAGTGTGTGCTTGTGTTTTAACGAAGTGTGGTATCATCAACCTAACTGCAGCTGACGAGTGACCTCGCGAGCTAATGCCCCTTCCACGTCCAAGCATTATTGTGTTTTTGGTGAGGTGTGTGTGTGTGTGTGTGTGTGTGTGTGTAAGTTCCTAAGCGTGTAAGCCATCAGCCAGCTACCCCTTCTAATAGTAACGTGATTAGGAGTAGGGTGTTGCCTTGTAAAGTTGTCGGGTTTGCAGCTTCAGAATGCTCAACATAAAGTAGGGCCTGAAAATACGTGAGGGAGAACGGTATTGTTGCTAACCATAGAAATTAAACCTTATTGATAAAACTTTTCGTTATTTTAAAGTGATTGAAATATTTTAATTTATAAATCACTTTTATTAACATAAAGTACTGTCATTTGCTATTTAATGTTTACGTAGATAAATATTTAATTTTTATCTTTCTTTAGCAATTTTGTCTAAAACATACGTATACACTAACCTTATTTTAAATAAAACACGGCATGAATGTTCAAAGAAATTTTCCAGATTTATTTTGGTTTCTTATTTAAATTATTGGCACTGCAGACCTATGCAAAATATTGCTTTTGTTTGATCCAAAATAAATTAACCTGCCAACATTCATTGCCACCTAGAATCCATGAATTACATTGATTAAAAACTAAAGAAATTCTTAGTTATCATTTATTAATGAAACTGTTGTGTGTGTGCGTGCAGCGTCCGTGTGTGTTTATGTGTGTGTGTGTGTGTGTGTGTGTGTGTGTGTGTGTGTGTGTGTGTGTGTGTGTGTGTGTGTGTGTGTGTGTGTGTGTGTGTGTGTGTGTGTGTGTGTGTGTGTGTGTGTGTGTGTGTGTGTGTGTGTGTGTGTGTGTGTGTGTGGGTATGTGTGTGTGTGGAAATATTGTTATGTGCACCGTTCGACTGATCACACCAGCTGTTTTTTATTTTAGGTTAAGAAATCTTGCATTGTTGCAGTGCTGTCTATGCATATGTGTCTATGCTAACGGCTCAAATCTCTTTTACGTGAGTCTTTTACGTGTTGACACTATTTCCATTCATATCTGCACCAACAGCGACAAAATAAGTCATAATAAATAAATTAATTTCCTAGGCACAATAAGCTATTTATGTATCGTACGATTACTACTTACTTAATATAATAGTTAAAAACTATATTGTTAATGAAATTTAGCGAGATTGTGTTACACGCTGCGAACATTCAGGAAACCAAAACGACCATACAAAGTTAGCGTTTAACCTCTACACAATGTAATTAATTAAAGTTTAGGTCAGATGTTACGTTACTCAAACTCTCTCACACAGAGCCCGCTCTTTATTGCTCGCAGCACCGTAAACGTAGCAACACAAGTTATAAACATAAAACGGAATACAAAACTCGAAAACATTTTCTAAACAATAGAAAGTGAATTCAAAATAATTATGATACATTTCATGTGAATATGACACTATTTAAACTATAAGAATTGAATTGTAGCCTTATTGAAGGTCTAAATAAATCTGAAAAGGGTTAGTTGATAAAATGTAATATCCTAATAGTTATATTTTGTATAAATTCACAATCAAATGAAAAACATACTCTCCGTCTCTCTCTATTACGTATATATCTTTTTAGGTACAAATCTTTTAATTACAAATGTTTTTTTTATAAAGGTTTAAAGAACAATAATGCACTGTTATTTATTTAGTAAAATTTAGTTGAAGTACATTTTCCTGTGTTAAAAATACAATGCGGACTGTAACAAAGCAGATCATTGAGGCCACGTTTCCATTTAGATTGCTTTTTAGTCTTTAAAATGACGTCACAAAGTTATTCTATAAGGTGGAAAATTTGTGTTACAAGAAATAAATAGCCTGCTGAGAAAAGGGGATTTAGTCATGGTGGGAGAAACAGAGAATGTAGTGGTTTATTGGACATTAGATCTCCTAGATCTTAATAGTGAATACTGACACATTATTATGTTTCTTATACCTTTGTAAATTTAATTTCATAATATACAACAGTTTTAGAAAAATGTTTCTTCTGCTAAGGGGTTTCCAATTTGCAAGCCCTACAGCGGGCTTTAACGGCGAATCTGAGTCTTACACAAGTTTGGAAAACATTAGAAAGTGATATTTAAAATAATTTGATCTTTGTCACTAGCATTCCATTGGTTTCGTCTTTTTGCCGCAGCCATTACAAAGTATTCATTACCTATTTACATGATTTGTAATAGAAAGGTAAGTCATTCTAATTAATTACATTTTGAAGTTATATTCTGGTTTAATCTTGGTTTAGGTAGAGTAGGTGCCTGCCACTAGGGGAAGGATGTACAGTTCTGAATATTTTATAAATTTAACATTAAACTTGTTTAAGCTAAATATAGTTTTCAAAGGCTTTAATTTTCGCTTCGATATTGCATCAATTACTCTCTATATAAATATTTTATGTGTTTAAAGATCATTGTAACTAGCAGCTATTATAATAATAAGTTCGTCATCTTGAAAAAGACAATTTTGGGTTCTTAAACCGGAGTCAAGACCTCGTATAGAGCTTGAAAACATACGTCTTTTTGTTTAAAATAAAACAGAGTACTATGTTATATTACTTTGAAATATGGTACAAAGTATTTGGTTATAATAGATTGGGTTACAAAAAAAAAAAAAAAAATTAAATTCGCCTATATATGCCAAGCTGTCGATCACTGATGTGTCCTCCATTTTTGTATACATCACTGAATTGCCGCTGCGAACCAGGAGGGCGTATTTCACTCTCAACGCTTCTGGCTCCCTCGCGCATTAGTAAACATTATTTTACTTGAAAACCCAATTCTAACAATTGGAAACTTATTTACTATGGTATGTTTTTCTCAATAATGATTATGCCTTAAAAGCTAATATTTACGTATTCTTTTACTCAACATACACACACACACACACACACACACACATATATATATATATATATATATATATATATATATATATATATATATCTTGTACAAATCATTAATAATATACATTTTATTCGTCCAGTCAAGTTCAAATACATTTTTTTAAAACTTGTAGTGGATGACACTTGATGTTAATACAGTTTTTGTTAAATATTAATTTGTTAATTAATTTTAATTTTATACGAGATTAAAACATGCCACAAAATGAAATGTATGGAATATAGTTAAAATTTTCATTTGCCTTAAAATAATTGATAACAAATCATTCAATAAAACTGTTGATTTTGTGTTATAAGCTATACGGTAGAACAGCTGTTATAACGTCTAGGTTATGTTACTTTATATAGTTTGTAATTATTTAATGAAAAGTATCTAAAATGAATTTTTTTTCAATTGACCTATGTAGAAATTGACTTTAAACAGTTATGTTTATATTACTTGTTTATCTATGTGAAACGTATCTAAATCCATGACATTTTTCAAACACAAAATTTATTTTATTGAAAATAAGACTGCTATAGACCTATTTCCAATTTCAGAAGTAAACTTCTACAAATTTTCACACATTCGATGTGTTTTCGTGTATGTTAACTGTAGTCCCCGAATTTTGTTGATGTTAGTTAAGGCCCCTTCTCAGATAGTAGTAAAACTTTGTTGTTCGGAACTTAGGTCGGAATCAATTAATATATATGTACTGTAACTACTTTGAGTGGATGACTAAGTGTATTCAATTTAATTTTCTGCGTTGTTTGTAAAAATGCCGTTTTAGTATGACACTAAGAAACAAATGTAACACCATTCCCTGTCACAACCAAATGCTCACCCTTTGTTAATCTCTGACTTTTTCAATGACCTTAATCTCTCACGATATCTTATGACAACCTGGCACTGTAAGTTTGTGAGTATTAAGGTTAATTGATATAAACTTATAAAAAAGGAAGTCGAGAAGCCTCGCTTATATTTCCCTCGGGGGATGACGTTTTGTGTCTTCTTTAGAGCTAGTAATTAACTATTGTATATCATTATAAAAATAGTTTTAGTACAAATGTTTGTTACAAGAAAACATTTGAAAACATCGTTTTTGTAATTGAGCTGAGCTCCTCCACCTTGGGATATGCAGGCTAGATACACCTAATAAGAGGACGCTCAGCAGCCCAGCCAAATGTAACACATTTCCCAGCCTTACAGCATTGGAAAAAACAAACTGTTAACTCCAGTTATCTGAAACTGTGAAACAGATCATTGGGTAAAGTAATAATTACGTGATTGAGGAACACACACACAGACACGCCCCATTAGGTTTTTATATAATAGTATAGATACATTTATAAATTTCACTTAGAGCTTCATAGAAAGTATGAAGCTCAATACAACATACAAGTAGAGCCATCAAGGCCGTACAACTTTATTTCTGCAACAGATTGAATGGTTTTGCCGGGGATGGATAATTTAAAGCAGGATATTCCATTTCTATTTACCCCTATTACTTCAAACACAGATAAGTTCACTTCACAAGGGTGGGAAATGCGGGGGAAGTGTAATACTTTATAAACACCCCAGAACACTCTAATGCCACACGATAACAGTATTGTAAAGTTGTATGTCGACATTTGAATAGTAATAAAGGAGTCTTAAATGAGAGTTTAGGTTGATAAATCGATAAACTATAAAATTATGATTAAAATTAAATTATTCATCTTTGGTAAAGTATTGAATCACTAATTAGACATATCGCCTACCCTATTGGAATTATTATTGTTTATTATTGTAATACAATAAACATTTTAAGTAACTGATTATATCTAGACATACATTTATAAATGTATACACGCATAAATGTGACACACACACACACACACACACACACACACACAGACACACACACACACACACACACACACACACACACACACACACACACACACACACACACGCATCACAAACTACTCTAGGAATACCATTGAGACCTATGTCATGGGTGTGTCTCATGTGAACGTTAGTTACTATTAAATATAGTTATTCAGGAACGAATGTTTACATTATAAATGGAACGAAACGAAAGGTAAGGAAAATATAAGACATGTTGACACTAATGTTAGGATAAAACATTCGGCTTTGTAGCTTACGTAGGCTCGTATACGTCATCACAAATACAAAGATATATTATTTTATTAAACGTAAACTGAGGCTATACAGTATTTTTAAAATCTATGTATAAGCAAAACTATTACCATTTATTTGTTTATAAAATAAATTGGTTTTACTGATTATTACAAACAAATGTAAACTCTAAAAATTACTTTGACAAAAAACACTTACAACTTTTAAGTACATTAAAAAATTACAACTTCATGAATTGACATATCTCAACATATAATACACAATATTGCAGGCAAATTCCATATAAAACCCACAGCAAGTAAGTAAGTTTAATTTTATGTAATAAATCACAAGGTTTTATAACTACCAGGTTTCATCTCAAAGGTGACATCAAGAGGTTTATCAATAGTTTGCTAAAATGATAATACCGTTTGAAGTTGAATAATATTTCATCAGGCTTTACGTTGTGATTCGAAAAGATTTCCTTTTCTTGGAATATCATTGATATATTTCTTTCATTATTCAATGTATGTTTATATGTATAAATAATTATAGAATCAAAGAAATATTAAAGTAAGAACTAAAGAATACGTAGTTATAGCAAGTTTAATTTCGTCGCATGTAAACTATTGTTTAGTTTAAGCTCTAAAGCAGAGTAAACGAAGGAAAACTTGTTGCAGATGGAAGATGATCTACAGACTTGCATTGGGAGAAAGGTTTCGGCATTGGGAGCAAAAGATTGATAATTCTTTGAGGTATCGAACTGTAGCCACACCCGACCTTCCGACGGACCGAATTATTTTTCGACAATGAAACAGACGTCTTGGAGTGAGAATATATTCTCTGCCGTAACATTGACGAGTTGTGTAACTACGTGCAGTACAAATCCAAACGCTTTTATTAATTTTATATTTGTTACTTTTACATTGGTATCTTTACCATTAATAGGGTCTGGAAAAAAGTTGTTTTTAGACAATATACTGTAGATACAACCATTCACGAAAATTGTTTTAATTATTACTAATATGTGTGGGAGACGATTTCAAGACTACCAACTAATATGATCAGCCAGATTAACTATTTCCTTTGAAGGATAATTACCATTGTTAGTAAAGGCAGACTTGATCCAGGTTAGACAGTGGAGGTGCTCTTCAATAAATGATATTGGTTCATAAATATAAAACATATACATATACAGGTTACTGACCTGTATATAGAAATGTGTTCACTAAACAGTTACCACAGTTTAGCTAGTTTTTTTTTAATAACTTGGGAGCGGGTTTAAACTGCCCGAAGCACTGCTACCTTAAGGCATATTGTACTTACCTCCCTGATATAGTCAAATAGCCCCTTCCCTCTTACCAGGTTTAGGAGTTTCCTGACTAGTGTTTTACCTTCAGCATCCTCTTCCAGAGCTGTGCTATCACCAAAGAGGTTGAAGCGCCTCTCGGCAAGTGCTTTACATCTATAAATGATGTGTGTGGCAGTCTCCAGTTCTTGCCCGTATAATCTGCACACTGGTTCATCTTTGTAGATACCCATTTTATGCAGATGTTTTCTTAGTCCACCGTGTCCCGTGAGTAGACCTGTGGCTATCCTCAATTCCTACCTAGACAGATAGATGAGACTCTTCTGCAGCCCCAAGGAAGGTTTCCTAAGGGTTAGCTTACTGTGTCTCATCCCTTCAGCCCTGATCCAGTGCTGACAGTGTCTTTCAGCCATCCACCTTCGCACTGCAATCTTGACCATGGATTTGGAAATACCTACCGCCGGCTCCGGTCCAATCAGGGGAGTCGAAGACCCCTCTCTGGCCAGCGCATCTGCGGCTTCATTTCCAAATATTCCCATATGCCCTGGCACCCAACCTATCTTGATTTGATTGTACCTTGCCAGGGCTTGTAGGTTATTTAGGCACTCCCTGACTATGGCCGAGGTGACCACATGTTTCCTCAGATTACTGCAAGGGAAATGTGTTCTGATTAATTCTTCCACAGTTTCCCCAGAAGTTTTGTTAGTAGCTAGTTTACGTGACAATTACTACTGAATACAAATTTAAGTATAGAGCGCGTACTAAATTACTTTCCTTTTTAATCATATGGAACACGCACCGAGAAACTTGTGTCAAGCTGAAAGTTTTAAGGTTAATAAAGGATCAACCTTTCTTTGGAGTTGGAGTATCTAATTTCAACCATAGCATCTCTAACCGACCCAATTTATTTTCTGACTGTGAAATCAACTTCTTCAGTTAGGTTATATCCTCAGGTGTAACATTCACTGCGTGCTTAGGAATGTGTAAAAACAAAAACAGGTTTTTATTGACTTTATTTTGGTTATTTCCTCGCAGGATTTATAATAATTATTAACAATAAATTACCTCTGAAAAGTCAATTACAGTATTAGTAAAAGCAATTCGATGAATGAACTATCATTTTGGGAACTCTTTTGATGGCTTTAATGTTGTTTTCATGTAGGTTTAACATCGACATGCTTTATATACAGCAACGATTCTATATGTATGGTTATCGAAATTAGTTTGCAATGCAAAAGAATTAGTTTGTGTTTTTAAGGCCAACATTCAATTTATTACAATATCTTCCGAATAATTCTGTCTAATAAATGAAAAATACCTTCCGTTCCATCGCTTAACATCTCTAATGAAGTGAGGGAGAATGTTATTGTACAAGTGAGAAATATTATCGGAAGCGGCGGCCGGTGGTAATTAAGCACGCAACCACTCGATTAGTTTCGGAATTAACTGTGTTTATAATTTTTCATGATTTACATACATTTTTATTGTTTCAAACAGAATAAATTTTATTTGTTTATTTCCCGTCTTCTTCAAAAGGGGAATTTAAAATAGAAATAGTTTTTTTTAAATATTAAAAAAAATTCTCCATTTCCTCCTCTCGACCCCATTATATAATGAATCACAAAACGTACAAAATACCACTTATTGACTTCGCCACTCCAATTGTTTTTGTTTTACGTAAAATAAATCTGTTATTAAAAGGAAATCCTTAAATAAGAGCACAAATAGTTCATGTTTGATGCGAATGCTATATTACGTTTCAAGTATGTTTAACAACAGTCATTTACAATTACTTAGTACAAACCTTTTAATGCATGCTATGTTGTAATTTGTAAGTTTCACAATGTATTTTACAGGAGTAGGCTTACAAACGCTATGGCTTTATTATGTTTAAGCGATTTTTATATGGATTTAACAGACACACAGACACACACACATACACACACACACACACACACACACACACACAATATATATATATATATATATATATAATTCTTGTATTTGTATTTTGACTTAGCTCTTTAGTAATTCACAAGATTATATATTGCGATATATATATATATATATATATATATATATATATATATATATATATATATATATACACATACATACAATTTTGTTAAAGAAATTGCAATTTTTGTGTGTTATAGACTTTAATTTTCTACATAAATATTAAAATGTTTTTTAAGTATTCAAATTAATAAAAAAACTGGTTTTGTAAAACACCATTTTTATCTAGATGTTTATTATTAATATCTATATTATTATTCTAGATACATAAGTAACCTAGTTTTATAATAAACATGTGTATTGCAAGAAATAGAATAGACGGAATACTATGTTTATTTTGTCTTTATCACTGTTAGTACCTTCGAAAAGCAAATAATATTTTATAACCTAATGCTCTGAAACAGTCTCATGTTACTGCTGAAAGAGTTGTTTAGTTTAACTATTTTTATAATGTTCAACCAAGGCAATGCTTTTTTACAGCCTATTTACTGACAAAAGAAACAACATGTGATAATACACGAATATTATAATTACATTATTAAAAGTATTTACATAGAGAAAGATATAATGCATAGTTTATTTATACTTTTATATATAACCTTGAAATATAAGGTATGAAAAACATACAAAAAGAACTTAGGTCTGGTTGTCCTTCAGTCTTTTGTCGCTTTACTGGAACAATTATTTCTCTAAGGTTCAAAGATAAATCTACTGAGTGAACCTACGATTGTGTATAAAATAGTACTGACAGATATTTGTAAAAGCATTCATAGCAACTTTTACTCTCTGTCATTTTATTTTACTTTAATCATTTCATATGTTTCGATTAAAATAAACATAATATCATGTATAAGTTTTATTTAACGTAAATGTATGTGTATAGTCAGTCCGTAAATCATATCTTTGTACTTGTAAATAATATACACCAAAACAATGGCCATATCAACAGATAATCTCTTAATTATTCAGTAAGAAAAGGGAAACGACGTCAGCATAATATTTTTTACCATTGATATTGCCTTCCGTAAAGTATTTGTAAAACAGGAGTTTTTCTGACTCCTAGCAGAAACAACACGCAATTTAAAAAATCATCAAAGACTCTCTAATCATCAGTATTTTGCAAGACTTTTTGTAGCGTGATAACAAGCTCTATATACATAAAAGTAAACGTATAGAATCTTTATTTTGGTATAAGTTTCGTTTTATTTAATCAAGTTTGTAGTATCCTGTTTTCTATATACAGCTGAGAATGTCTCACGTGACTCAAACGTGTCTATAGCCAGATAGTATATTAAAAGCGATTAAGTACAAACAAGTCGACTGACAGATAAAAGTTGAAGGAAATGGAAAGAAAAGGCAAAATAATAAATGATTATTGTTTTCCTTTGGTCTCAGATAGTTTTGCAATTGTTCGTTCAATTTTCTAGTTTAGAAGCGCACCTGAAGAGATTTATCGCAATATGTTCACTTAAATATATATCGACCCATTTCTCTACAAAACTTGATAACAAACGTATCAACACCCAAACTCCACCCTTAGAAACAGTATTATCTAGACATTTGCAACATAAATTGTAATAATGTTTTATTGTTAAACGAGAAATATTTTACTAACTTTTTTTAAGACTAGTAAAAATTTCATAATTGTTTTCAGAAGATAATCTGTTGACTTTTTACTTTTAGTTTTTTTTACGTTATAGAGCGGGATGAGTAAAGTATCACATGACAAATATGTGGATGGGGATATTTTCTCTTATCACACTTTATATCTAATGTTAAATAGAGAGGTAAATGCTTTCCTTTTATGTTTATGTCGTAATGTTAGTACTTTGAAAATAATCTATACTTACGACGTTTAGCATTATCTTTATACTACTGGGGTAGAGCATAGCCTACTAGCATGTTATGGTAACATAATTTTAAATCTTTTTTAACCCTCAGGTCAATCCAACTTGTGAAAATGTATACCTAGTTTCAATAAAACTAAGGTAATTTCGTAGATGGCATAGTAATGTATGAACACCATGTAGCTTATGTAAAATATCTTCATTTTATCTCCCTTTAATCATCTCAATTGTAGAGAAGCGTTGTGATTATTATTATAAATATTTTTAAAAAAATGTTAAAACTAATATGTAAACTAATCAGGACACATTTTAATATATAATAAAACTATAACAATAAAAAAACAAAAAACTATTGAAAAAAATAAACTCATTTAAGATTTCTATTCATACTGTTTTTATAATGAATCATTTTACAAGCGACGTTTTACTGTGTAATAATATTGTTTGAATAGTGTGCTTCACTCCTGCACAAGTAAGCTTGTATTTGTAATATAACCTGGTGAGCAAAAACCTTCTTTAAATTTACAAATAATTGTGTTAAGTATGTAGCACATATACCGTTTGTAAATAAATAATAAGGGATTAGATCTATGAGGCTGTGCAAACTGTTAACAACGCTTTAAACAATAGACGAAGTAAATAGCAAAGAAGTAATGATACAACTTGAAACAGTTGTTAAGTATACAATATCAAGAGTACAGTGGTACAATATATTAAATATATAATAATTAAAAACTAGATTTACGCCAACCGTTTTTTATTATTGTTATTATTTTGCTACGTTTTGTTGCTAGAATGCGCTTGGGGTTTGCACCTATTTGCGTGAAAAGCAAATACATTGTCGTCTGCTTTTTCTGCATTGTCATTCTCAGGATTGGTTCAAAGCTGTGAGAGGGAAGTCCCCTTGAGTAAAGACCCATGTCCAACATATTAAAGAATATCGGAGTGTATTATGTTAGGGACAATTTTCAACAAAGAATATGGTATTTTTTTTAAAAAAAAAACCTAAAACAAAGTTTCAAACATTTTTCCTAACGAAAATAACATTTTTAAACAGCAGCACTTCTTAACAATGATGTCCATAAACTTCTTACATTATAACGAAGAAAAATCAAAGAATTCTAGGTATAAATATATTTTGTTGTATTTTTCAAAATAATTTGTTTAGCTGTGAGATTTAAAAACTGCGTAAATCCATTAGTATTCAGTTTAGTTATTAAAATTTGAATGCTATTTTTTCCTTAATTTCAATAGCGAGCATTTCAATGCAGACCTCCTAAATAGGTTAAAGTGTAATAGCCATTGTTGCAGTCATACTATTGATACTAGGGGAGAGTAGGGTCAAACCGACATCACTAGGATTATCTGACTGATGCTGCAAATGAGCGGGGAAAAAGTCTAGCTAACGAAGAGGCTGTGCCATTACAGTCATTTGTCTCTTAGTTCCGTGGTTGTACTGCAGTGCGTTCTCTTTCTGCAATTTTATAAAGTTTTTTACGAAATTTTGATTGATTTCGTGGCGTTACGTTTTCATGAATGACTCAACTGTTCCACTTGAGACCATTTCGGTAAGTTCAGCTCTTGATTCAGTGTATCTTTACATATAATTTGATATAGCCTCAATTAGCCTACTAATTCTCTGTAACACGCTACGGCCATTTTTATACTAGTATATACCTTGGGACACAACCGTCATTCAACCGGTGAAAATATAATCATTGGATTATTAAAAGTGTATTCATGGTCTTTATTTATTTGTCATTCATATTATTATGAATTTATCTTAATGTTGGCTAGCCTTCGTCTTAGGATCCAAGGAAAACATCTGTTTTGTTATTTACAGGTATGGTGCGAAACTACAAGCAAACGTCGAATCGGAAGAGCTGGTCACAAAAATCCCCCCAAAACCAAATGTCAGCTGAGGCTGCTGCCATCAGAAGATTAGGGCGGTACGAGACATTATTTTCTTTAGACCAAGAAGAACTTCTACATCATATATTCCGTATGGAAGAGAGATTATTTGGTCTTACTACATCTGATCTTCGGATACTTGGATTAGAATTAGCTGAACAAAATCACATTAACCATAGCTTCAACAGAGAAAAAAGGATGGCAGGCAAAGACCGGTTTTAAGACTTTATTCAAAGAAACTCTCAATTAGCTCTCAGGTCATCCGAAACCAATTCTTTAGCTTGAGCTAAAGGCTTTAATAGATTTTTTGTTGGGAAATTGTATGATCATTTGGAGTCCATTTTTTTTTTTTTTTTTTTTAACTTGGAAGCGGGTTTGAATTGCCCGAAGCACTGCTATCTTAAGGTATATTGTACTTACCTCCCTGATCTAGTCCAATAACCCCTTCCCTCTTACCAGGTTTAGGAGTTTCCTGACTAGAGTTTTACCTTCAGCATCCACCGAAGCCGTTCCATCACCAAAGAGGTTGAAGCGCCTCTCAGCAAGTACTTCACATCTGTAAATAATGTGTGTGGCAGTCTCCAGTTCCTGCCCGCATAATCTGCACACTGGTTCATCTTTGTAGATACCCATTTTATGCAAATGTTTCCTTAGTCCACAGTGTCCCGTGAGTAGACCTGTGACTATCCTCAATTCTTGCCTAGACAGATAGATGAGATTCTTCGGCAGCCCCAAGGATGGAGTCCATTTACAAGGAATATAAAATCCTGCCAGAAAACGTGTGTAACGTAGATTAAACGGGTATTTTGACGGTTTCTAACAAACCTGTAATGATATTGTCTCTTTGGGGCATTTCACAAGTAGGATCTTTGTCCACCCGCAGGTGGGTGCGGACTAACCGCGCCTACTAAGAGGGGTTTGGCGTCCCTCGCGGTACCCCATTCAATAATAGAACTACTAACAACGCTTATTTCACTTTTATACACTTTATTAGACTTTCTACAAACACCACATTTACAACACAATCTTCACATATTAACATTCACATCTTTTCTGTAGGAATCTTTGAGCGGTCAGAACTGTTGCGCGTTGGGAGTGCTGAAAAGGCCAGAGCTTGACAAACTCCGGTCCGGGATGCTGATATGAGTTTGCTCTGTCGAAACGTAAGCGGGGTTGCTGGTTTGCCACCCACTTCGGCCATTGGTCAGGGAGTGTCCGCGGTGCACAAGTGTCCGAACCTGTGCACTGTATTGTATTATACGAGTGCTGGACTGATGCCCATCCAGTCGAGCTTAGGAGGAAAGCTGTAGGCCCCAGAGTTCTGGGGATTGGAAATGATCTTTATGTGATCTGATGGTGTACCAGTTTCTATAGTCTCGCCCGTAATGCCCGTAACGCCCAACACGATGGCTGACTTTATACAATTTATGGATTTAACTAACCCATCCAATATTTGAGTTTAAAGAGCTCACGTCAGGATTCACCTGACGAGCCTAGTAATCTAGATGTAAGTAAGAAGTTGATGGTGGCAACTACACCGCTAAGGTATTACCATCGCTAAAGTATTTAACGTTTTCTAGTGCTGAAGAGGGTAAAGATCTTTCGAATGTTTCCCCTTTCCTTATTAACAAGGCAATCACTGCCTGTGCAGGAGGTCCAGTTTTGTCTGGTAAAAAATTACGCAATGGGACATTGCTTGTTCAAACGCAATGAGAGGCAAACGCGCTCGCTTTTAAAAATGACTTACTTCTATATAGGGTCAGGGTAGCTGTGGTTCCTCACAGATCTTTGAATTACTCAAAGGGGGTAATCACATGTAGGGATTTATTGTACATTCCACTTAATGATATTAAGTCCGAACTGTTGTTTCAGTCAGTTACGGACGTTGCCCCTATCATGAAAACGGGCAAAGGCGAAGAAGTAGCAACAGCGTCTTTTACTGCCACATTTAGAAAACCGGTAATACCCGAATACTTACAAGCAGGTTAGCGAAGGCTCTCAGTGAGACCATATGTGGCTAATCCTGGGCGCTAATCCTTTTAGCGGCAGCGTTTCGGGCCTATCAGTTCTACCTGTTCGAAGCAGGTACGACCTGCAACAAAGCACCATAATTTACCCCTTGTACCAAGCCCGTCCTCTGGGGGGATTGGAGCACGAGATTAATTATTAAGTGAGCCTTGTGTTTCTGTGCAGAAGACATTGCCAACGGGTAGTAAACCTTTTGTGTCCAAGACGTTTAACCAAAACGAAACACGTAGACCGGTAGTACATCAGACCACATCACCACCATCGTTATCGGGTACTAAAAAAATGTTAACAAAGAAAGGAATGCGAAAACCACACCTCCTAAATCCAAAACTTCCTCATAATCCATCCCTGAACGGGTAGATATGAAATCTGAGGATTGTAAGTCTGAGACGTTTTCGAACGTCACGGGCAAACGAGAGAGAACCAATGGGTGTCAGAGAAATCCATTGCTAAATTGATAAATGCCTTTGCTTATCAAGTCAGTGATACAATGGAACGTCAATGGTGTTAGGAGTCACATAGAAGATCTTAAAGTACTCGTGCGAGATGTGTATCCAATGGTTGTAGATACATCTCTACGAATTGCATAGTTTCCATTTAGTTTTAAGAATAGACTTTGTTATAGAAGATCGAGCTAGAGGTGGCGTAGCGATCGTAGCCCGTGTCTGTATCGATGCTGTTTCTCTAAACTTAATAACCCCTTTACAAGCAGTAGCCGTTCAATCAGCTGTCCCGTATAAAATCACTGTGTGTTGTGTCTACTTGCCATCTCCATAAAATTTGCAAGACAGTGATTTAGGGAACTAGATAGGCCAGTTACCGACTCCGTTATTGTTGGTTGGAGATTTTTATGCCCACCATTGGTCTTGGGGATCTTCAACCAGCAACTCTTGATGTCAACTTGGGGAGAGAGTAAGAACGTATGTCTGCTAAATGACGGTTCACCTACTCATTTAGCAGCATATACTGTTAGATGGACAGCTGTTCACCTATCCACCTGCATTCCTCTTTTGGCTACTAGATGCACATGATCGGTACTCAAGAATTTGTATGGAATTAACCCTGTACCTATAAAGATCAACTTATCTGACTCCTCTCCTTGTTAGGTTCGAAATCCCCGTTGGGAATGCTTTTTGGGAAAAGCTAAATGGGACGCCTTTTCGAAATTTTCTGTATCACTTGACACGGATACTCTGACACCCATTGCTGCAATTGTTGAAAATTTTACCAAAATCATTTTGAATGCCGCTGAAAAGACCATTCCTAAATCATTTATACACATACGACGTCCGCCTGTCCCTTGGTAAAATGATGAATGCTCAGAAATCTTCCGTTTACGACGATGTGCTTTAAGTAGATTAAAGCGACACAAATGTGAAAAAGTGACCCAACAAATGAAAACATCCTGGAATAATATACTCCGTGCCAAAGCACGTAGGATATTTATGTAAAGTAAAAATAATTCTTGGGCTCAGTAAATTAGTATAATTAGACGAACTACTCCATCCTCTACAATATAGAGAAAATTGAGATCAGTTTGTGGTAATTCCACTCCATTGCCAGCCATTGCACTGAAGCAACCGGATGGAGGATATCACAAACATTTGTGATATTGCTAATGTACTGAGAAGATCATTTTCTAGATTTTCTGCTACTACAGCATGCAATCTAAAATCTAAACATTTAAACCGAAGGAAAAAGCAATACGTTTTACTGTTGGGCTGTCTGGAGATTCTCCTTAAAATACTCCTTTTTCTATAGGGGAATTGGAGTCAGCTATTGCGTCAACGAAGGATTCTTCACCAGGTACTGATTCCATCGTATACTCCATGCTGAAACATCCACCGTCATCAGCGAAACCTGTCCTCCTTCAAATATACAATTTTTTATTCGAGTGTCTTTCCCGGTGCACAGTTAAAAGCGACTCTAATTCCTCTTTTAAAGCCAGGTAAAGACAAAACCAATCACAGTAACTACAAACTTATATCTCTAACAAGCGTCGTAATCAAGCTACTGGAGTAGATGGTCAACCATCGTCTTGCCTGTTACCTAGAAACCAACTATCTCCTTTGCAACGAGCAGTGTAGTTTCAGACAAGGATAATCATCTGTTGACCAATTTGTTTTGTTAGAATATGCTGTTCAAAATGCCTTTCTCTTGGCTACAAACACTATTTGCAGTTTTCTTAGACCTTTAGAAGGCATATGATATGGGATGGAAAAGAGGAACTCTGAACAGTTTGAAAGCATGAGGTATACAAGGAAATATCTTATCATTCATCGGAAACTTCCTATCAAATAAATCTTTCCGCGTTCGTCTTGGAGATATATGTTCCAAAATTTATAGACAAGAGAATGGAGGTACCACAGGGCAGCGTGCTGAGCGTCACGTCATTTGCCGTAGCAATAAATAGTATCACGTTTAACATACGATCTCCGGTGCAATGCTCTCTCTTTGTAGATGACTTTTGTTTTTACGTGTTTGCTCGTAATATGGCAACTGAGGAAAGATCTTTGCAGTTAGCAATATGTAGATTAGAGGAGTGGTCGAGGATTACATATTTCAAATTCCCTGCTTTGAAGAGCCAATGTGTAGTCTTTAGTCTTCGTAGGCAACATCATGAGACGATCCTTTATCTTGATGGGAATCAGCTTCAAGTCACGGATATTGTTCGATTTTTAGGGCTTATCGGTCTATTATTTCATAAAAGACACTCATGGATCTCACATGTTCGTGATTTGAAGGTGAGATGCAGCAAGAAATTGGA
>JBAIZL010000005.1:43878616-43908616 GCA_036971475.1 Prosapia bicincta | reverse complement strand
TAATAATCCCGGACTCTATCAACGTTAGACAGTGGAAAATTGTACAAAATATTGGAAATATGCGTGGGAGACGGTTTTAATACGATAACCCAGTGTGACTACTTACTTTTTGGGACAGTAACCGTTGTTAGTAAACCCGGACTTTATAAATGTTAGACAGTGTAATATTGTTCAAAGTATTTTAAATATGCGTTTTAAGAAAAAAGACGAAATTATTGTGAATAGTTATATTTAGGATTAATGTAAGCTGTGATTAATTTCGCAGAACATGAAACTATGTTTAATGTCAAAACCATGAATGTAATATATTTTATCTTAGACACAGGTTTTTTTAATGCGATTAGTACATAGTTTTTACCAGTTTGGTTTATTTGTTTTAAATCACAAAGTTCTTATTCTCTTAAAATTACAATTGTATATACCAATATATCACACTTACCCGTCAATTGTCCTGGCTTTTTCTAGTGATATAATTACTAATAGTGACGAAACATAGGCTATTATTAGAAATATTTGATGGAAAAAGTGAGAGAGTCGTAAATACGTCCAGCAGTACTATTTTTCTATGCTTAATCATTGCATATTTGGAGCTAGGCAATGGTTATGAATAAAATAGGTTAAACTTTATTTAACATTTATTTGTTAAAATGTTCAACAATAAGTAATAACAATTTACTGTATGAGTAAAAACTTCATTCATTGAAACGCCTTCTAAAATGCTTTTATGCTTTAACGTTTTATTAATCCAAACTGCAGTATCTGACGCCAAACAAACCTCTGTCAACATGGATGCAATTACCCAAAACCTGTGTTGGGATTTAATTGAAGATTTAATCAAATTCTGGAATGTTGGCCATCTATTGTGGCTGATATTGGAGATGATTGATTTGATAATTATCTTGATCGATTTATAAAATATAAAATAGTTGGGAGAAATACATTAAAACAACTACAGTTTCTTCTGAAATTACTTTATTTGACAACAGACGAATGTTCCAAAAAAACCTTTCCCAGAACTTTCCAAAAAGAAAATTGCCTTGTAACACTCTTAAAAATAAGGTGTTACATATAAATTCATTTATATATTTGATTTTTATTCAATAATTATATCTTCCCAATATAAAAGAAAATTTTTGTTTTATTCGTGCTCATTGTGAAGTTAGCATAGATGGTAGCACCCCTAGCGGGTAAAAATGTAAAATATCGTACGAGTTGGTAGCTTAACTAAAAAAAACTCACATCACCTCATGTGACGTAACATGGTCTGATATCGCATGATCTGACGGACCAATCAAAATATTCAAAATAATAACCAAGGGTGGGAAAGTTCCGCTGGCTTGTACCTTCAGAAACCCCACTTCTCAAAAGGTCTCCGAACGAGACGCACGTGATGGCATTTCGGACGTAACCTAGAAATTTATAAGCTTCCAGTATTCAAAATTTAAGATGTCAAGGCCGGTACCGAATTTATTAACGCAACAAAAGAAGAAGTCAGAAGCGATAATTTATGTTTTTCAAACGAGTAAATGTGTATATAATTTTTGTTTAAGTGCGCTTATTTGCACGAGCGATGTGTTAAGTGATTAGTGATTCCAAAAGCCATGGGCAATGCTTAATATGTGTTAAAGTGTTTTTTAAAATAAATAATGTGCACAAGCAGGTACGTTTTAGATAATAATAAAGAAAATGTATTTTAATGTTAACTAAGTAGAATTTTAATTGATAAACGGTTAACACATGAACGGTAGAAATTGTCCTTTGAATATTCATTTCTAATTGAAAATATTAAGTTACTATCTTGTCGATATATATAAATTTTAAAGTTCAATAAGTAATTCAAATGTATGGAATAACTAGCAGTAATTAAAAGATAATTACTCGACACATTGCTGTATTTTGTTCTACTGTAATTTGTCACTGATTAATAAATTGTATAACATTGTATTTTAAAACTTTATATTTTCACTTCCCAAGTAACCTAGTCCGTTACAAATGCGCCACTCTGCTTGTTTTGTTTGTTCCTAAAATCACCCGTTACAAATGCGCGACTGTTTTTTTTTTTTTGTTGTTTTCTAAAATGTAAGTCTTATACTCTGCTTGTTTTCGAAAAATTTATTAATTAAAAAGTTGAATGATAATTACTGCTAACGAATTCTAAGGATTAATGCCATTCATGTGTTAATTAGGTAAATTGTGCAGCCCTCCTTAAAAATACTCGTCAGTGTGTAGTAAAGTTATTTTCAAATAAATAAAATGTCTAGCGATTTAAAAATAAAGAAGTTGGTAAAAGACGAGTTAATTTTCGAACAAAAAAATTATAAATGTAAAGTTTAAAACGGACAGTACAGTATATGTAATAAGAAAAATAGCCAAAGACAAAAATTTGTAAAGCCGATCCTGTTAATTTAATGTATTGGATAAGTAAAGTTTCTCAGAGAAATTCAAAGTAAATGTTTAAAAATCATTTTAAGTTAAAGAAGGAAACAAAATGGTTATGGTACTTACAATAAAAATTGAATTAAGTAGTCAAATAAATTAATTCTTGTAAAGTCAAATAAAATTCAAATAAATTGTAATGTTTTATTGGACACTGGAGTTTCAATAAATATAATAAAAGAAGAATTTGTTTTTAAACATTGTCAAAATTAAAGTTACATAGTAGAAAAGATTTTTTTATAGCAAGTAAAGTTTTTAATAGCAGAATGTTTAGATTGTAAAATGTCAGACGACCCAAATGATTTTTTAAAAAAAGGATAAAAAAATTTTTAAAGACGATTTAATAAT
This sequence comes from Prosapia bicincta, assembly GCA_036971475.1. Lineage (NCBI taxonomy): Eukaryota > Metazoa > Arthropoda > Insecta > Hemiptera > Cercopidae > Prosapia > Prosapia bicincta. The sequence goes on along the minus strand of JBAIZL010000005.1, from coordinate 43,905,832 downwards.
AATGATTTGAATAAAGTCTTTTTGTTGTTGTGAACAATTAGCTGTATGTAATTCCTAAATTAAAGTATGGGATTTAATTTAAGAATAAAGTTAGTGAATTTTCAAAGTATGGGATTTGAAATTCAGAAAGGGTTAAGATGTACTGAAGATGTATAAGATAACAAAGATGTTATAAGACAATGGTACAGGCTTAAAATTTTGCCAAGTGAGTGTAAAAATTGTATAGACAAAAGTGTCGTGAAACAATGTACTCAGGGGCAAATGTGGTAAATTTGTGGCTTACAAGAAGTGAGCAGGTTTATACAGCTAGATGAGAGGTTAGGATTGTTCACATAATGTAAGACAAATTCAAATAAAATTTAAGTAAAAGATATTTCAAAGAACTCTTGTAATTTTAATCTTAAACCAAAATGTGAAGTAGCATTAAATAGTATAAAAAACGATGTATGGTTAATAATTTAAACTCAAAAGAATTTCAGAGTAAATTGGCTATAAAATATGAAGGTCCATATAAAATATTGTAAATTTTTTTAATCATGTGTCTGTACTGTTCCAACAAGGTAATAATTTTAATAATATAGAAGAGCTCACATAAAACGATTAAAATTGAAACGGAGATATTCTGAAAGGGGTAGGTTATTTAGTAAACGAATAAAAGAGTATTAAAAGTTAAAGTTGGAAGAAATTCAAGCTATTGTTTAATTTTTAAAAGGGGAATTGTTTAATTAAGAAAATGGGAGGTGCCTTGATATGCAATTTTACAAAATCATGACGACACATTTACATAATTGCGTGTCGAAAGGGCCCAATGACATGCAATTACACACTACTACACGAGATAGAGACGACAAAAATCTCAAAATACACAATACTACACGAAGAGACTAAAACACTTGACCAAAAAATTGTATATGAATGTACAGTCCTAGTTTCCGTTTGGTTTCATTTCTTATTTTATTAATACAAGAGCTTGATCAAAATTTAAAATGAAATTATTATAGTAATGTTTAAATGAAATTATAAGAATAATGAATTGAAGTAAAGTCCTTTTTGAGTCAACACCTAGCTGTATAGTTTTTAAATCAAAGTATGGGATTTGATTTAAAAATAAGGTATTTGGATTCAAAATATGGGTTTTGAAATCCAGGGTTTTTTGTATAAGATGTACGAATGTTGTAAAAATAACACAGAGTAGTTATAAAGCAATGGTGCAATCTTAGTTTGTAAATTGAGAGAGAATTTCTGAGAAAATACACAGCGTCGTTTAAATGTGGTAAAATTGTGGCTTACAGGGAGTAAGCAGTTTTGCAGATCCCAGGCAGGGGACTGTAATAAATACAGCTAGTAGGTTAGGTTTGTTGACACAAAAAGAGACAATTTCGAAGAAAATTTAATTAATAAAAGGTTTGTAGGATTTTTAATAATGAAGTAATTTGATTAAAAATTAATAAGAAATTGAAAGAGTAAAGATTTTAAAAATTGAAAAGATATAAATTTGTATTCATAAAAGTTTATGAAACAAAATGTTGACAAGAAGTCAGATTTTAATAAAAGTAATTAAAGTATGTGATATTTTAAAAAGTTTTAAAACGTGAAATGTGTAGAGTGTCTTTGCAATAGAACACTGTGAAACTGGTAGTTTTGTAAAAGAGCCTATGTGTGAGAAAGCGGATACGCTTCCGTTGTAGTATTTGTCAAGCGCTAGGGGGAAATGGCATGCATTCCATAGTGGGCAATGTAGGTAAACAAAAACATCCGTTGGCCAGTCAATGTTTATATTTTTACTATAGTAGGTATAAAATTTTGTTCAATTGTAAAAGGGGACTGCACACACTCATGTATAAAATGTTGAAGTAGTAATAAGATGTAATGTTGAACAAAAATTTTCTTTTCAGGTCGACAAGAGAAAATGTAACACTCTTAAAAATAAGGTGTTACATATAAATTCATTTATATATTTGATTTTTATTCAATAATTATATCTTCCCAATATAAAAGAAAATTTTTGTTTTATTCGTGCTCATTGTGAAGTTAGCATAGATGGTAGCACCCCTAGCGGGTAAAAATGTAAAATATCGTACGAGTTGGTAGCTTAACTAAAAAAAACTCACATCACCTCATGTGACGTAACATGGTCTGATATCGCATGATCTGACGGACCAATCAAAATATTCAAAATAATAACCAAGGGTGGGAAAGTTCCGCTGGCTTGTACCTTCAGAAACCCCACTTCTCAAAAGGTCTCCGAACGAGACGCACGTGATGGCATTTCGGACGTAACCTAGAAATTTATAAGCTTCCAGTATTCAAAATTTAAGATGTCAAGGCCGGTACCGAATTTATTAACGCAACAAAAGAAGAAGTCAGAAGCGATAATTTATGTTTTTCAAACGAGTAAATGTGTATATAATTTTTGTTTAAGTGCGCTTATTTGCACGAGCGATGTGTTAAGTGATTAGTGATTCCAAAAGCCATGGGCAATGCTTAATATGTGTTAAAGTGTTTTTTAAAATAAATAATGTGCACAAGCAGGTACGTTTTAGATAATAATAAAGAAAATGTATTTTAATGTTAACTAAGTAGAATTTTAATTGATAAACGGTTAACACATGAACGGTAGAAATTGTCCTTTGAATATTCATTTCTAATTGAAAATATTAAGTTACTATCTTGTCGATATATATAAATTTTAAAGTTCAATAAGTAATTCAAATGTATGGAATAACTAGCAGTAATTAAAAGATAATTACTCGACACATTGCTGTATTTTGTTCTACTGTAATTTGTCACTGATTAATAAATTGTATAACATTGTATTTTAAAACTTTATATTTTCATTTCCCAAGTAACCTAGTTCTACCTTCCAATGATATCGGAAGATCGTTTACAGAAAGACATTATTATGCCTGGCTGGAAACGGAGAACTAGATAGAGCCCTGGGTAAGTAAGGTAATTAATTTGTTAATTAGTAATTAACATAAATTTTTAATAAAGCCCTGATATATACTTACCCCAGCAGGAACAAAGGCCAAACTGTTACAGCCTCAATGCTTAAACTCGAGATGCACATAGTTTTGAATCTTTATTCTTAAGGATTTGAAAATAATATGCGTGGTTATACAAGTACATAACCGAATTGTAAAATAGAAGAATGATGCGGTTTTTCCACACAGTATGCAACATTAAATAGAATACAATTATTTATACACTTTTTTTGATCCGCTAAAGGTCGTGAGAAAAAAAGATTGCTATTACTCAAAAGATACAAACAAGATAATATTTGCTTAGTAGATATAACCATGAGTTTATTATTAAGTGGTTAGTTTTATTCAAATTAAAAACTAATCTATTATTCGTGTTACAACAAGCTCTTTTTTGTCACCTCTTCTATGGAACACCCCTTTTGTCACTTCCACTATGTAACTTCGTTTTTGCCACTTGCTCTAGGTAACACCTCTTTTGTTACTTCCACTATGTAACACCTATCTTATCATTCTTCCTGGTATAACTTTTTTTGTCGGATCCACTACGTAACACTTTTTGTCACTTCCCGTACGTAACACCCTTTTCGTAACTTCTTCTAGATAACAACCTTTTCCTTACTACCAGATCTAACATCCTTTTTGCCACTTGCTCTAGCTACACATTTTTTGTCACATCACTATGTAACATTCATTTTGCCAAATGCTTTAGGTAATACCCTGTTTGTCACTTTCACTACGTAACACCCTTTTCGTAACTTTTTGTGGGTAACAACCTTTTTCTCACTTGCATTATGTAACATCTTTTTTGTAACTTCCTCTGGGAACAACCTTTTTGTCACTGGGATGTACCATCCTTTTTGTCACTTGCTCTAGGTAACACCCCGTATACCACACTACCTGAAATATTTGACATTAATATCACTGGAATAGTTGGCGGGGTGTTTTTATAAACATTGGTTATGCACTTTCAAGTCGATCAGCTTTAAATGAAGAATGGGAAAGACTTCTGGATACAGGTAGGATTATGATAAGAGCACAAAACTTCCTGATATAGTATATATTAAGAACATAGCACACCCTAAGCAAGGTTAGGTACCTGATGTGTGTAAGGGCTTCATGCAGAGGTATCTATGTGTAATGGAATCGAAACGAGTAAGTAAACGAAATAATAGTCTTCCATAAATCACGCGTGCAAAATCGCTTATGTGAGTTACCTTGCTAAGTGCCAAGGTAAAGATAGATATCCGTTATAACGCACTGAACGGGTAAAATGTAATAACAATATTACGTTGATATTAAATTAAGTCCCATATCCTAGTTGAAACCTTTTCACCAGAAATTGCGCTGGATCCTTTTTACTTTTTTTCTGGCTATAATAATCTTAAGTAAATTTATAAGCAGTCTATCATTATAAATTTCCCTATACATGAACTGTAAAAACGGAGAGAAATAATTGAAAAATGTGTATTTCGTTTCGGTCAAAACGTCTTGTCTTCAAGTGATTCATTTCATTGGACAGTGAAAGGAGTGAGCGGTGTTTCTCTTACTTTAAAACCCGTTCAATAGCGTTAATTACAGTCCAACCGTAGTCAAATGTAACACTCACAAACACCCTTAGACGTCACAGTATGTTTCTTAGCGTTAACGTCTCACAAAATAATTGTAAGATCAAATAATATTTTTGTTATCACATTTAAGAGACTTGAAGTAAAAAAATGAAAACGTGTGATTCAAAGATTTATACAAATATGAAACATTTGAGTCAGTCTCTACCGATGTGCTCTAAGGAGTGAGACGATTCTTGATTTTAAAATAAATATCGCTAAGAGCATATTTACAGATATTGATCTAGTGTTTTGGTAATGTTAACTGTAAATATAAAGTGTTTTAAACTAGAGCAAAGTCGCGACAATACAGCTCGCCCACATATCTACCCACTAGCTTCCACCGTCATTCTGTTTAAAATGAAATACTGTTCAACTAAAGAAATTCGAAGATGGAAATTCATGTACTTGCCAAAGATGCGAGTAGGAGAAGGATTCAACATTTACGTTTTACAATTTGTCAATTCGCTTTACTCAAACGATCAGGCTTGCCATATTACCTGGACCAAATGCTGCGTCTCTAGCTATTCTATTCCCTCTACGGGAACATAATTTCCCCACAGTAAAAGAAAACAAACCGGAAAAGTTTACTTTTATTGCCCAAGGCACTAATGGCGTAGTTTGTTTTCCCTGCGGGACGATTTTATCCGCCAAAATATATAATGGGAAATCATTAGACTGACTTCTTTAACTTACCTAATGGAAAAATAACTTCCGATTGCAGTTTCTCGTTTAGACCAAAAAACAAGTGTTACATATTACTTAATGTGTTCTTCTTCGAAATGCATAATATTATTTAATCGCTACAAACCTATAGTTATAAGCATTAATAGTAAGGTTAAAAATGTGTTTGCTATTTTGTTATGAACAGTTTCACTTTAAATCAGCTATGATTCGGTAATAATCTGCTATAATGGTACCACATAATGAAATGGCATTGTTTATAATTTATCGAGTTAGCTGTTTACTGAGCTAAATCCACAGTGGGAAGTTGTAATTGAAATAGTATAATTTAATAGTATATTATGTCCAGAACGTTGGTGTTTGCAGAACACCGATTATTTATCACGTTTGATGTGTAGGAAAAACACATCTGAAACTTTAAATAAAACTTATTGTTTGAATGAGTCCACTACCAGTCGGCCAGAGTTCTGTGAGAGACGCCTTTTAATACTTTACTCTAGATGAAATAAAATCTTTAATGAATCCTAAAGAAACGTCTTTTAATTTGCAAGAGTTAATTTTCAGCACAATATTTTACTCTTTCATCAAGTTATTCAACAACTTAAATCGTAAAAAATGAAACAAAGTTTTTTTAGTGAAATAAAATACTGAATTCACCCCCTCCTTATAGATAACACTTTAACTACGAGGAAAATATACAATTGTTGATTTATCTCTGGCAAAACCCTGTACAAAAGTTTTGTAGCTAATCGTCCTTAGGAAAGAGTTTCTTCTGTTAACTACTGTATTTCCACTTAGCAAGCACTAAAGCGGGCTTTAATGGTGAATCATTGTTTACATCGAGTAATACATTGAAAAGTAAAATTAAATATTTCTCTCACTTAAACAGGTGTCCTCTTATATTTTCTGCCACGCCTCTGTTTGCAAGGCAATTGTTACTAACTTTAATATATGTCTACATATATTGTTATTAGACAACACCACATAAATACTTAGGCCTATGTATTTTAAAGCCAGGCGTTGATCTAATAAACCACAGTTTGAGGATGTATTGTGGATATGGATGATGTATGTAAGGTCCATGAGGAATCTAGGGTTCTTTGGGATGCATATTAAAATAATGATAGATAAAAAAAATAATAACAAATTTGTTTTTAGAAGATATCCTAAAGTATAAAAACAATATTACATTTAAACAATTTAGTTAACAATTCAAGAGTAACAATAATAAGTACTTACACTTTTAAAATGTTTTAAACTTGCCTATAGTAGCACTTACTTTGCTTGTTGAGGACGGCCGTTTCGGGAGATGTGTCCCTTTGTCAACTCAGACCGTAACTAATAATACATATATTTAATTTGTTTTCGATGGACGGAAGAGTTAACTAGCATTTGAGAAACTGTGCTGACATTACCAGCTTTACGTAGACAAAATTGGGGAGATGTATTGAACACACATTGAATGTGTGTAAATGTCACTGCTCACTTGAAAATACTTCTCGAATCCCACAGAGTAGTGGAATAACCGATACGGAAAGTTGATTCAGGGGTTTTATATATATATATATATATATATATATATATATATATATATATATATATATATATATGTGTGTGTGTGTGTGTGTGTGTAATTAATTTTTTTGAAGATGATTGCAATCAAAATGTTCAAAAAGGTTCAAGTAAAACGTTTTTTGTTTGTAAAAAGTTTTATTTATTTAAATTAGGGAATACTTTCAATAAAATACTTTTAAATTACAAGTTGTTTTGAATCGACCAAACGACCATATTTTTTTCAATGCGTAAATTAATTGATAACTATTATATTTTTATATGAAAATACCCAAATATCATAAACTACGAGTAATATGTAACAGCTTTTGTATAAAACCCTAATTTATAATTGTTCATTTGTGCATAAAAACATTGGAAAATTATTTTCAATTAAATTAATCCAATATTCATTGAGTTTAAATTACGTGTAATACTTTAAATTGATACATATTGGTTACTCGTTTAGTAATCAAAGTGATTTTAAAATGTAATTTAAAATGTAATCTTAGTTTTACTAAGATTATCTACTAAAGTGATTTTGGGAAATCTGGTGATAACTTTTATCTGATTTAAATTTTTACTTGGAATTTGGTGTAGAGCAGTTAAGTGACCCTGCTAATATGATGTAATAATTCTCTCCTATTTTTATTGTAAAGGTATCGTCATGCTCTTTCCATATCGCTACATATATACCCTTTGTTTTCAAGAGGTGTATTAGGAAAACTCCTCTTCACTACCCCGTTAGAGAGTAAGGATACTTCACGTACGCGATCCTATATACCCGACATCAAACCTAAGTATGTCCTTAACACTGGGTTTTAATTGTGTAAACTAGTAAGTAATTGCTAATTTTTACCTGTAAAATAGTATAATGTATTGCTCATTAGCTCCATTACCTAATTACAGTGAAGCCAGGTTTGGTAACTTCTAGTAAAGCTATTGAAAACCTAAAGTGTCAAATAACAGGGAAAACAATATCCGATAATATTTACGTAGCGTCATAAAAACATATTTTTTTACAGATCTCGTTTATTTGTGCGCAATTATTGATTAAAGATCTCGAGAAGGAAGAGGAAATGAAGATAAACAAAAGCAACTTCGGTTTTTGCTCATTATTACGCAAGAGTCAATGATACGACGAGGAATAAAATGTCACCTCATGAACTTGGTTTCACAGTCGGAAAATAAATTGAGTTCTTTGATAGTGGTCGCAGTACGATACCCTGGAGGCCGATCGATTAAACGTTTCTTTGCCTTGACACAGGTGCGTTGGTTCGTCTGCCGAAGAAGTGCACAAAATGTTTTCAGTCGGTCACTATGTTCTACAACTTACTGAACCTACTATGGCTAAAGGCCTCTTATTTCATCAGGAAGAAGGTGAAAATCAGAGTAAAATTGTGATTTTAACCTTCTAATTTTATTCTAGTACAGTCAAAAACCCAATGAAAACGTACCTTCGAGGAAGAAATATGTGGACAATAAATTGAAAAACCAAATAAAGGTTTTACGAGAAACTTTCCATGAACAGCCTTTTAATGTAAAACAATGCCTTAATTGCACACTCAGCCAATCAGCAGTAAACTACTCAATCTGTCACCTCACAGATGAAATCTGACAATTGTAAAATCTTCTGATTTATTGTCAAGTAATATTTTCATGCGGATTTATGTGACATATGCCTGGGATGTGATGTATTTTATATCGGGATATTTGTTGCTGTTGTTGTTACCTTCAAAGTTCTTTATATTGTTACACAAATATTACATGAATTTCATAACAGAAATATTTTCAATAAATGACTAATCTGTAATGAAGTGACGAAATCAGTAATGAAAATGAATTTAATAAATAAACAAAAAAAAAAATCTAACTAAATTTTATACAGATACTGTTTAAATTTCAAGCGTATTTAAATTTGTGTTTGCAATTTTTTATCTCTTTGAATAAACTTAGTCGTTTATGCCATTACAAATGATTTACCGTTTGTAAAGTATTTTTTTAATTGAACACATTTTATTATATTATCAATGAAAGAATAATCTATTTTTATCATTTTCATTTATTTTAGATCCATTTCCGGTTAATAATATTTTACTGTGCCTCACGTGACACCTGAGACGGGACGCTAGGGGCATAGGTATCAAATGAAATTTCTGTGACATTTCTGAGCCCAATTATATGGTTAGTTAACCCCGTGTCCTTCACTCGTTTTACAGTGAATTTATGTAAACGAGAGACGAATGTACTTTACATCTTTATATTAACTAGTACGTAGATTTATTGCGTGAACGTATGTGCGTGTACTGCAATTTACTTTACATTTATCGTTTCATTTTTAAACATTTTTCTATGTGAACACTAACTACATCTGATGAGCTTATAGTTCATAAAGAAAATTAGTATGTGAGACTTGTAGTCGCGAGTAAATAGAACCATACACCAGTAAATAGAATCGCGTTCCAAGTATATTTGTAGAAAATTTTGCTTCAAAACCTATTTTAAACCTTATTTTGAAAAATCGCAGTCGCATACTCTATATTTATAACAATGGGGAGGCTGCAAACTCACTATTTATCGAGACTCGCAGCTACACGTATTGGTCTGCACAACCCCTATGTCTGGTACAACACTATAAACGCTCTACGTAAAATATAGAGGGGTAGACAGCTGATTGGTGTTACCCCCTATAAGCCTATTAATTTCCCTCCTGTGCATATGAGGTATCTTGCTGTACCTAGGGAGGTGTGGTATAAATACCAAGAATAATTTTGCAAGTTGTTAATTTTTGTTCCTAAATTATTTTGTCTCTCTGTTTCGTGGTTACATACAATTAAAAAAAAATAAAACCGTTGAGCTAAATAAAGGCAACCTTGTATATTGATTTAGTCAATATATAAGTGGTTATTTATTATATTATATTTTATTACTTAATAATAATTGGTAGAGTTTCAGATATTAAAAACTTGTTTTTAAGACTCGATGTAAGTTAAGTGGACATTGGTTTTAAATAATTAAGCATAAATCAATGGATATGGTTGATTTACTTAATTCAAAGATAAATGGACGCTAAGCTGAAGCGATTGTTTAAGCTTAACTCTTTCCAAATGTGTAGCGTTATATTTTAAGTTCAACCGCGGGCTACGTCATAGCTAAATATATTACTAACCCATAATCTGGGCGTTAGTTATACAATTTATTTACTCATGCTGCGATCCTATTCTCCGTGTTCAATTCTACTTACCGTCCGCTCGGGCACTCCTCCCACTTTGCGATTTAGAGACTTATTGGTATGCTTGAATTGCCGGGTTTCGTTTAAATTCTCGCTATTGAGATAAAGGTTTAAAAAGTATGAATAATAACTCGAACACACATAAGTGTGAATTATAACTTGATTACTCGTAAATTTGTTATTTCACGTTTTATCGATTCTGCTCTTTGGGTGAAAAGAATTAATTTTTCTTGCTTCAATTCATCAGACACGATAGTAATTAAATGTACACACCTCTTTGAATAAGTTAAAGCACAATAATTATCAGTTGCTCAAAATTTAATCACTCTAATTATATAATTAAATGTAGTTAATAGTTCCAAGGTAGTTTTAAAATAAAAAGGGGTGAGAGTAAACTACGACCTTTTAATAAAGAAAGAACCCTTGCGTAAAGAATGTCTGTTAAAGAATTTAATGTGCGCGTAGATGTGGTTGCGGATGGCCTTCACATTTGACAACTAAAACTTTTGATGGACGCATAAATTTCCTATATTCATGAAGGAATTGGTGTGACATAGGATGAAGCTCTTACTTTCACAGACTCAATATGTCTTTATAGAATTATATTTACGAAAATGTAAATTTAAAGTTTGCTTTTAAGAACTTTCTATATTTTCCAACCTGATTTCCTAGAAAAAATAGCAAACCTGTACATGTACAGTACTTACATTTAATGTTCGTTACAGGCATAGTTTTGAAATTTGGAATTCATTTAGATTAAATAGAAGATAGTAGTATGATTTTGTCAACTTGTGTTTAGCTTTATGCGTTATTATAGCTTGAAAACTTAAATTTTAATTTTGAAATATTTATTTTGAGCTATAAAATGCTCCCTTTCTGACCGAACCTTGAGACCCAGACTCCACCCCTCAGAAATAACTTTCTGGCTGCCTAACTGTGTCGCACTGATGTTGCATATTCTTGGTCAAATTGTTTTTATTTGATTCCAAGAATACAAATATAAAAAAGCTTACAATAATCACTTTATGTAACAATAATATTTGTGATTATAAACATGATTTTATGGAGAGGGTTATGAAAATGATACCCCCTACTGCGCTTGAGGATTTTACATCTACTTCTCAGGTCGTACATTCAAGCTTTCTTGAGTTTATCGCTAGTACCCATGGACAAAGATACCGTGAGGTAATGAAAGCGTAGATGCGCTGTTTTCATAAATATACTAAGGTTCTGTCACGGGGCTATTTTTTTATAGAGTGCAGGAGAAATAATCTTTTTCTTTACATTTGAATTCCATACATAGGCAACGTTTTTAAATTAGTTTATAAAGTTTAAAACTGGTAATTGTTACATCTATAAATTCATTGAAAAATCTTAATTAAAATTGCTGAACATTGAAATTGAGGATCTTAGTGTTCACATATTTTACCTTAAGAAATGCTGTGTTACCTTAAGAAACAAGCTAAGGGTGTTTCTTGTTTTTCTTTATACAAATAAATATCTAATAAGTCATAACGTTTATGTTTAAAAAGATTATATATATATATACATAAACATTTTAGTGGTATGTGTATTGTTTTATAATTATAGTAGTTTTATAGTACTGTGGTTGTTTGTTAACTGTGTTATTATTGTTGTTATTTTTAATTGTGCTCTTGTGTATTGTAGGCTTGAAAACGATAACGTACAATTTGTACAGTGTAAAGAAATAGTTGTACCTGACTCGCAACATACCGCTTTTTATTTAACAATAATCTTTGCAAGTGTAAACATAATTAATACAAAACTTACAGATAAATCGACTCATGTTATACCGGACCTAATAGTGAGGTAGAACCCTAGACATAGATTCCGATAGAAGTAAAGAAAGTTTAACCCCAACTACTTAAATACACTCCATAGGGCTCCGTTAGAGCTTCAAGTCTATATAAAAAATTTTCTTCACTATAACAAAAAATGTTTCCATGACGTATACGAAATGGTTAAGTTTTCCTTCCTAATGCACACAACCGAAAGTCTCTGAGTGACATCGCTGATATAACTAGAAATATCGACACATGTACACCACCCATTTACATCACACCTTTAAATCCCCTCAATACGTCACTTCTTTACAACACGCCTTTATATCACTCCTCCATAGGCAATGATAACCACAATTGGTTTTCGCCTGGAAAAAAATACATTATACCTTTACAACACTCGGTAAAACGTCGATGTCTCTCAAAGGTGAGATAAAACGTGGGATAAGGCTGGTTTTAGCAAAGTGTAAATGAAAGTAATAATAAATTAAAGAATACGATGAACTTCCTGCCCCCCCCTTACCTCGCTCTTACCTCGAATTCTAACCACCGCAAGGTCCCTAGTTGAGAATTCTTGAATCAGCGTGTCTTCTAGTCCTCACACATGCTCGGTGCCCCTCATGTTCCCCACTTGCGTAGTTGCTCCCAGCTGCAGTCAGACCCCTTATACGGTTCCTGACCAGCCACAGTTCTTGCACTAGCGCAAGCGCCGGTAATGTGTGCCTCACCTGGTTAGGACCACCGAGGCGCTTTTACTGTGGTGCAAGTTAATTTGCAGGATCATTGCTTGAGGGTCAGCCATATCCAACTGACCCCTACGCCTTCTCCTGATTTTCCCTCTCGTTCTTCTCTTCCCGGTTCTTAGAGGTCCACCTAAAAGTGACCTCTGTAGTCCCCAGGAAGGCCTTACCATCTCTTGTCTTGAGATGTCTGACTGATGCCTCATTCAATCCTAGGCAGAGGAGGCTTGTAGGTCCCCGCTGAATGCACTGTAGGATCTTCAGTGTATTCAATTGACTTCAAAGTGTCAATTTCTGGGTTTTGAATGAGTTTGACCAACTGAATGGCCTCCCTTTTGGTGGTGGTAGGAGCACCTTCACTTTCACCCTTTTGATCAGTTCATCAGGTAGGACTAGCCTTTCCTGAGTCCCGTCCTTGAGCTTAACTTACTGTATCACTTCTCTCAGCCATTTTGCCGATTCCTCCTCAGCACAAATAAATGCTGCGACTCCATCCCTTAAGTATGTGTCTCTGAACCACGGAACAAAACCTCCGCTAGGAGTGTCCAGTTTTCGGTCCATGACGGTGCCCTTAATGTGGTCGAACGCCGTCATCTCCATCCTCAAGCCTACACTATCCCCAAAGGTCACTAGTACCCTCGGTAGGTTGGCGGAGATCGACGAGAAAGACGGCCCTCCCGACCCAAGAGGCCTAGGTACTTGTCTATTCCTCTTGGCCTCCGACTCTGGTGTAGGATTAGAAGTACTCCTTTCCTTCCTTTCCCTCTCTTTATCTTGTTGTATTAAGATCCTACCAGATCCACTGGCTTCCGGGACGACAGGGCGGGTTCTAGCCCCAGCCTATGTCAAACCCTTCCGCTGCCTGGACCGGTGTTTCCTCAAAGGGGGTGGCGGTGGCTCTCTGCCCTCCGCCTCCGCTTTCTTTGCTTCCTCATGATAGGAAAGCCAGAGTGCTTTCCTCCTTTGTGCCCCACTCATTCCTCCTGTTGCCTTCGAAACTGGTTTTTCATCGGTCTCTACGGGGGTCGAAGCCACGTCCATTGGGACAGATTTGTCGGTAGGTTCTAAGCCCTGACCAGTTCAATTTATTTTGTTTTTTTTTTCTGTCATGTGTCTTCCCAAGAGCAGCTAGGGAAATAAAGGTCCACCGTCGCAGAGCCCCGCTTACGGCGGTCAGGTGACTTAAGTACTTAGGGTGGCGCCAGAAGCCCCTGAGGCTCCGTTAAAGGCCCTCCTTACCCTGAGGGCCACGAATCTTTATCGGCACGGATCGCATAACACCTTCAGATCGGGGGTGTAGGCCTATGTGCCAATTTAGACCACCAACCTCGATGGGGGGTGCTTCTTGGCCCGCAAGGGAAGGGCAGGGCGAGAGCCAGGCAGATAACAATGCTTCAAGTGCTAGGAATGGCCCCTTTATTGAGCCGCGTTCATTTACTCACACATTTGCCTGGACTTCCCGTTTATAGGGGAGCTACATACGTACAGCTCCGCTCCACCCGCCCCCTCCGCGCGGATTAAGCCTCTCCACCTCGTCAAGGTCATGCATCCCATAGGAGAGGATGTCAAATGATTAATGTACCACAAAATCTTTCCTGGACAATAAACCTGGCTTGTAATATAAGTCTGGTAACTTAATTTCTTCTTGGTAATACTTTCTATAAGTTAGCTTATAAATTGCACCTAATTGTGGGTAAATGCGACATTATAATTAGAGATAAGTACTCCAAATTTAGTATACAAGATGGATCCAAAGTATAATGCAGGCTTTTTTTATACAATGATGCACACGCCTAAGATAAAACGAACTCAGAAAACGCATCTCATTCATCAAGTTTAGGAAAAGACTAATCTGTGCGGAAGATCACGCCATGAGCTTATAGTAAGCTTTCCTTCAATGCTAACTCTTTACTTTACATAAATAGGATTATGTACTTTACCCAAGGATGTAACAGCTGTCCCACTTTAATATATTCAGTATAATTACGCAATAAATTAAGATAGAAAGAAATATAGGATTAGGCTCATTCACCCCTTACTACTCCTTCATATAAATTAGCAACTTTCTTGAAGAACACAATCTTTTAACACCATCTATCAAATAAGACAGGGTTGTTGGTGTGATTGTCTTCTCTCAAGTGGAAGGTGATACATTCATTATCTCTCCTCTTTATATTGATCTGCTTAAACCTTTTTTTCCCAATATGTTGCAGAATTCCTTTTTGTTTTAGAATGTATTGTTATAGAACTAACAATTTGATGTAAAATGTTTTAAATGATGTTGGATGACTATTTACCACTAAGTGAATGGTTCGATATACCTTAGTCAACATTTTAATAATTTATAATAACAAATATCTATCATGAGGATCTATTTCAACGCTCCAGTTTACTAATTACCTATAGGGCAACATATTAAACTTTTATGTGAATATATTTTGTTTTGTATTACGTGCTAGTGACAAAAGTATTGCTTATTTATTTATGAAAAGTTTATATTTTTAATAATTATTTGATTTCCTGTACAGTTTATTATATTTTGTGCTATTTTGGGATAGCACCCTTGATATCCCAGGACATCGAATAATAATAACTCTCTTACCTTTTTTCTATTCTGATGACTATAATGACCTTCCTTAGTTTCTTAACACGTACCAGTCAGTCAAGGCAATATTAATGATCTAATATGGAAATTCAATCTTGAAATCAAAACCTGTATACTCTCCAAACTTTGATCAAAAAAAAAAAAAAAAAAAAAAAAAAAAAATTAAAAAATAAATTCCTAGATTTCTATAAAAACCAAATTGAAAAGAATATCATTAGGTTAGCATGCTACTCGAGGAAAAGGTATATGGTTTTAGAAATGTTATCTACTTGAAAATCTTTTAATGAAGGGACATGTGAATTATTTGTTATTAATCTAGACTCAATAAAAATATAGCTAGCTTGAAACGAGACCCCTTTCTTAATATTTCAAGTGACTGGTTCCACGCATACTCTCTTTTACAGGATTTTCATAAAATAAAATTCTTTTAAATTTTCTGCGTGACAAAATTTTATTTTACTTTCCAATTTAAACTAACAATACTCTCTTTTTATGACTAATTGGATTTCTTATTGGATTTCTATTGGACTCTCACAATATAAAATTTCATATTTATGACACATATTCATATATCAACCAGTGGCACATTAATTAGTATAATAATTGAGCAAAGGAAAATATATATCTGAAAAATATTTAAACCCAAGCTGTTTATCCAAAACTACAATTCTTCAAATATTTTTCAGTTTGAAGCTCTAATACTATTGAAAATGAATTGATAAGAATAATTCTTCATTGATTGAAACTGTTATATCATGTTAGACATAAATTAGACTTTACATTAATAATTTATACATCTTTTGTAAATAAATTTTGAATTACTTTTTGATATATCTACAAAAAAATTAACAACATATATCTTTATATTAAAACTAGCCTTTTTTGGTCGACACCGTTCATTTACCTGAATTTTAACAATTTGTTTTTATTTTGTTTGATATTAAATTAAAACTATATGAAAACCACTTCCTGATAATAAAAAAAAAGTTATGCTAAGAACATTTAATTTATTTTTATAGTATTATAAAATATCTTCTTAAAATACAACTCTTATTTTTTATTGACAAAGGTTTACAATCACTACAGGTTACAGATTTTTGAATATAAAACCCTATAAACGGCTTCTTTATACATATTAAAAAAATATTAACAAACCTAAGACTAGACATTAAGGCACTTTGTTCACATTTTATGTTTTCCTATAATATCATTTGACCTTAAGATTTAATTTAGCACTTATTTTTTATTTCTTATAAAAGAACTATATTTTTAACAATTTTTAATAACTCCGGGTGAAGCCAGCTAGTTATTTTCAAATTTTATCAATAACGTTTAAATTTGCTGACAAATTGACATAACTACTTAATATTAAAGATCTATTGAATATTTACTTGCCTATTTGGTAAAATGTTGCTTTACTGGTTGCAGAGTTCCCATGATTACGGCTGCTACCATGACTGGTTGTAGATACACATCAGGATGCGATGCTACCATGCGAAGGTGGAACCCATCACTAGCAAGGGACCAAGGTAGGCGTACATTCATAATTCTCACGCTTTATTTTTACTTTTACATAATACAGTAGATATAAGTTACTTTTAGACGAAACTATTTAGAAATTTCGGCAGAAGAAAGATTTTACGGAAAGTAATAAAATAAAACGTCCTACATGATTCCGATATTAGGTCTAGCCCGCTACTTGGCTCATCTGGTTCAGATCTAAATTGAAGAAGCTCCTATATACTCCCAGCGCTGGGTTTTATAGTTTTACAAAGTGGGATGTAACGCTATTTTTTGACAATCTATCATAGAATCCTTAGACTTTGATAACCTAATTTATAAGGTAGCTGAAGGGTCTACTTTTATAGTGAGCCCTATCCTATCATAATACAATTTTGTCTTATATTGTTTCAACTGTGTATTTATTTGAAAAATAAATTATCGATCTATTGTTTTCCCCTCCTGATACTAAAAATAAAACGTCTTTGCAATCTCTATGATTATTTTTACTCCTTTTGTGTCCATTATTATACTTTGTAAAACATTTTAGATATATTTTTATGTATTGTTGTTGACCTTATCTTACAAAATTCCCAAGCGTTATTAGGTCATGAATACAATTATATACAAGTTGGAATTTGTGTCATCCCAATACCTTAGGGGTTAAATTTCATTGTTATTTTATTATTTTAAATGGTTATATTGTTTTTAATAATACATTATGCTTAAAAAGTACATTATTTTTAATAATAAATATGTATTATTGAACATAATTTTAATTTATTTACCGAATTTGAAGCAGCTGACCGAATATTATATTAATTAATAGCCACAGCTGTTCGAAGACATAATTAAAGAAAAAACATCTTCATATTAGAAATTTTAAGAATAATTTCTTATTGTGCATTAAGCGAAAGTTCCAAATTTCCAGTCTATATATAGGTTTAGGTTGTACGTTGATTATGAAGAGTCATCCACCCAGGATATCGTCTTTTATAAATATAGATTTCTAGGTGTGCAGGAAAACTTATTGTAAATGAATTCCACATAATCTGTAAATAATCTCTAAGAGAAAATAACAGCTTCTAGCTGACAACATCCGCCATGGTAAAGTCCCACTTATGCTTAAACCTTACCTTGCTACCGAGAAGTTTCAGTCTTTTATTTGGGTTGTGTAGGTTACGGTATTATTTTTTCCAGACAAAACTCCTTTTTTAATTTTTATATTTATTTTTACCCAGTTTTCTTTAGCACAAATGTTTTTCTATAACTGTTAACGTGATCGTGTTCAATATATTGCTAAGATACAAAAATCTTTAATTATTTTCAAATCCAAGAAGGATATCAGATAAATGCGATGTTGGTGTAAAGACGGAGCGAAAAGCCGGTTCTGACGCAGAAGGTGATGTTCCTTCGATGTACTAAATGTATGCAAATGTTTTTTTTTCAAAAAAAGGAATTAAATTTTATTGTAAATACATTCGTAAATGATCTGGGGAATTTATTTATTTATGCCTACATCCGTTCTCTTATTTAAAAATATTCTCAATATAGTTAATTTTCTTTATGTTTTAGTAATAAAAAGCGTTCAAATCAAATGTAACAGATTTCTAGAAAGATTGTATGATAAGCAATGGGTATATTTGTAAATAGAAATAACAGCACTATAGCTAAATAGCTTACATAACATTTGGCCAACTGTCTTCACTCCAAAGGATCGTAACGGCTGCCTTTGTAGAAAGATCCTTCATAGCGTTAATTACATTACACGCGCTCATTCGTCAAAGTCAAGTGAAAAAGTAAGTTTCTCGTGCAAAAAGTGGTTTGCTTTTATTTTCTCTGGCAGCAAGGTCGTATGTTGTAAAGGGTTGACACATTGCTCTCAGTCAGTGGCATTTCATAAAAACAACGAAATGCATTTTATAGTATTCGCTATGAGCCTTAGACCATTGAAACTGAAACAAATGAAATTCATTGATATTAAACTGTCTGAAACTAAGAATATGCTGTTCTATAGTTACAACGACAAAAAAATTTCATCAATGTTGTGGCTGTTATAGAAAACAACAATTTCATAATAAATAACATCAATCAAGTTGTGATCTAATGTTTTTGTTTTTTTAATAACTATTTTTTAAAATAATTTTATAAAATTATTTTAAGTTTCAGGATGAAATATATTCCTACTATCCGTAATAAAAAAAAGATTGTACTAAAATGTAAACAGTGCAGAGTATCGTGCCTTATGCTGTAACCTTGTCAGGGAAATGTACATCAAATAAATAAAAGGTTGTCTAAATAATTGTGTTACAATAAGTGTTACCGTGTTTTAATATTAATATTATAAAAAGATTGCATTTTGTAGAAAGCTAACTGTACAGAAGGCCTCCTACCTTATTGGAAATTGACCTTTATTTGTCATAAGATGAAACTACTTTAGAGTACTTGACATTTATTTTGGAATTATAGGAAACTTATTAGTTTTAGCTCTCAAATTTTCGTTTTTGGAAGACAACATTCATTGAAAATACATTTCTCACAAATGTCTTGAATTTGGAGTGTAATCGTATCAATAAGCAGAAATGCATTTTTTTCGATGTCCTTCCAAATATACCCCGTTGTCTAGTGAAGCTTAATATAAATACTGTAAATCGCAACTGCAAACTGCTGAAGAATATTTAGGCTGTGAAATTTGCCATTGATTAATTTTTGAGGCCAGCTGTGAGTAACTTTGAACCCCCTTTGTAATGGAAAATGTAGGAAGACTAGACTCGCAAGCACAAGTAGGGCCGATCTCCTACTTTACACCGTGTCTACAATTCTAGTAAAGTGAATGGAGGAGCGATCTATCTTTTGCACCTGAAACACGTTATGATTCTCACGACTCCCAGCGAGACGCACTTTTCGGGGATCCTCCCTTGTTGACTGTTGTTATATATTTTCCTTCATATTGCCAATATGACTAGATGAAATTTAACTACATTATTTCGTTTTACTCCAATAGTAGCGTATACATTTATCAGACTTTTCCGTCGCTTGAATTTGCTGGAGAAAAAGATCTTTTTTGAAAATAACCCTGAAGACAATATCCGGGGTTAGGAAATTAACGTTTATGTACAATTCGAAAAAATTTTTATTAACAAATATAATAATAATGTTGATAACATTTTTCCAATCTACGAACCGAGAATAAGAATTTTAAGGAATGAATAAATGCAGTTGCACATGAAAAGAGTTACAGGAAATAATCCTTAGTATTTGTAAATGTTCTCTTTATTCAGTGTCGTATATTGAACTCGTTTCTTGTCTTTCACAATAAAATAGATTCAGAGTTTATTTAAATAGGCATAATCATCAACGAAAGAGTAGTCTTGTGTGTAAATGACTAGATACTATAATTGTAAATATTTTGTGTGTGTCATGTTCGAGGACATTTCATTCATATCAAAAATAGCAGTAATATAACACATTTTAAACTAAGAAAAACGTTTTACCACGTAAACTGCCATGGCATCACAGGTGACTTTCACCATATTGCTGCATAGGGACACTGATGTCATCCAGGATCGACAATGTATCGACAAAGTATCAACTTTGTATCAGCAAACAAGGCTGTCGGACACATTTTGATGTTTTTAATCATATGAGGTGTCGGACACAGCCACTGTGTGTGCTCCTGCAACTTGGCATTCAGAAAAATGTTTTATTATTTTTTTTTATAAGACTATAATTATTGGGAATTTAGAAGTTCAGAATTACAAGGTAGGAATTACTAAATCACAAAGTGCGAGTCCGAAACGCGAGAAAGTGTACCCCAGCGGATTGTAAGTGGAATTGAAGACAGAGGTTAGGGACGAAACTGTAGTACAAAAATTGCATAACTAGCGCCTAGTTATTCGCTTAGTAATATACAATATTTATACTATTACACAATATACTGTATTTAACAATTACTTAGCTCGTGATTAATTTTAAACCATTGGGCTACAAATTCGGAAACCGTTAAACTTAAACAATTGCTTCAGCTTAGCGTCCATTTATCTTTGAATTAAGTAAACCGACCACGCCATTCGATTTTTTCCTAATTATTTGACACAGAAGTCCACTTAACTTAAATCGAGTCTTGAAAGTAAGTTTTTTATAACTGAAGTTTTACCAATGTTGCTAATAAGTGTTCTCACATACATGGTGACTAAATATTGCCATTATTTAGTTCCAAGGTTTTATTTTTCTGTAACCACGAAACAGTGAAGAACAAAATGATTTAGAAATAAAAATTAATCATTTGCAAAATTATTCTTAGCAAAACATTATTCTTAATGTTATTTTAGCACATCTCACCAGGTACAGCGAGGTACGTCACATGCACAGGAGGGAAGTTATTAGATTACTAGGGGGAAGAGCAGTCAGCTGTCTACCCCTCTATAATTTAGTCATAGTGTTGTACCAGACATAGCGGTTGGGAAATAGTGAGTTTGCAGCCTCCCCACTATTATAAATGTCAAGTAGGCCACTGCGTTTATTCAAAATTAGTTTTAAAATAAGTTTTGGAGCAAACTTTTCTACAATTATACTTGGAACTCGATTCTATTTACTGGTGTATGGCTCTATATACTCCAGCGTCTTGCATTCCCCTCTCATGTGACACGTAAGGCAGAGTAAAATATAGTTAACCAGAAACACAACTAAAGTGAAGGTTAAAGAAACAAATAGATTATTCTTTCACTGATACTCTTTAAAATGTGTTCAATTAGAAGATATTTCCCAAAATAGTAAATAATTTGTAATGGCTTAAACTGAGACAGTCAAGAAGATGAAAAAATTGCTAAGACAAAATTGAATACGGTTGAAATTTAAACAGTATTTATATAAATTTAGTTATATTATTATTGTTCTTTATTTATTAAATACATTTTCATTACTGATTTCGTCATTTCATTACAGATTAATAATTTATAGAAAATATTTGTGTTACGAAATTCATGTAATAGCTGTGTTACGATATAAAGAACATTGATAGTAACAACTTCAGCAACAAATATCAAAATATAAATTTCATCACATTCCAGGAAGATTTTTCAATTTCCAGATTTCATCTGTGAGGCGACAGATTGAGTGGTTTACCGATGATTGGCTGAGTGTGCAATTAAGGCATTGTTTTATAGGAAATAGGCTGTTCATGGTCAATTTCTTTTAACTTTTAATTTATTTTTTTGAATTTATTGTTGACATATTTCTTCGTCGAAGGTACGTTTTCTTTGGGTTTTTTACAGTACCAGAATAAAATGAGAAAGTTAAAAGCAGAATTTTACTCTGATTTTCCACATCCAACGCAAGAAATAAAAGGTATTAGCCATAGTACATTCAGTATAGGAACAAGTTTTAGAACATAGTGAACGACTGAAAATATTTTGTGCACTTCTTCGGCAGACGAACCAACGCACCTGTGTCAAGGCAAAGAAACGTTTAATCAAACGATCGATTGGCCTCCAGGGTATGAACAGCGAACACAGCATCTCGAACCGACATTTCAAAGGGCTCAATTTATTTTCCGACTGTGAAACCAACTTCTTGAGGTGATAATTTATTCCTCGTCGTATCATTGACTCATGCGTAATAATGAATAAAAACAGAAGTTGCTTTTGTTTATCCTCTTTTTCTCTTCCTTCTCGAGACCTTTAATCAATAATTGCGGACAAATAAACGAGATCTGGAAATAATATGTGTTTAAGATACTATATAAATATTATAGAATATTGCTTTCGCTGTTTATTACACATAAGGTTATCAAGATTTATACTACAGGTTACCAAACCTGGCTTCACTATTATTAGGTAATGGAGCTACTGTGCAATACATTAAACTATTTTATAGATAAAAAGTAGCAATTACTTATTAGTTTACGCAATTAAAACCCAGTGGTAAAGACAATCGTCGGTTGGATGTCAGGTATATAGGGTCGCGTACGTGAAGTATCCATAATCCCTTAACAGGGTAGCTAAGAGGAATTTACCTGCTACACACTTGAAAACTAAGGATATAAGTAGGATTAAGAAAATTGCATAACGATACCTTAACAATAAAAATAGGGGAGAATTATTACATCATATCAGCAGGGCCTCTTAACTTCTCTACACCAACTGCTACCCTCTTCAGAGAAAATATTGATACAATTCCAAGTAGACAGTATGAACCTATTATTTTGAGGAATGTCTTTATACGTTTGATGGTGACCTTAACGATGCCACAAACGATTCAAAAAAAAGGTGACGCTTATTAAACTTGATTCAATGGATTTTTATGTTTTTAGGAACTCGATTAATTATACCGTTATATCCTATTATTAACAAGAAATTATGTACGATTAAAGTACCTTTTGATAAATTCCCCCAAAACTGTGTTTAAGATCAAGACGTTTATAAAATATATGGTCATTTACACACAGATTGTAATTTCAGCGTTTCTTTTTATAGCTATTTATATTTCTTCTGCTCTATGAAATTTAAATTATCTAATATTACAATTACTTTTAAAATCTGTCTCCTTTGCATTGGTGACGCCCCTTTACCAGGCTACTCGTAGCGACGTAGCCCTATAAGTACCATAGTTTTCAATGTTTATGGGGAAAGTAAAAGTATAAAAATCACAATGTTTGCTTGATTACTTTATTCTATGTTTAAGTATGGCTCACTTTAGATAAAAGATTATTTAAGAAACCTTTTAAACTTTTTTAGAAAATTACAAAAAGGGCCAATACTTTAAAAGTTGTAACTAGCCTTGTTTATAAAAAGCCGAGATAAATTATAAATATTTACAATCCTCTATTATATAACGTATTACAATTTGTACTTGGATTTAAAACATCTGAAACAAGACAAATGTTTTCTTCAGATGCCCCAAGAACACTTTAGTAAATATTTTAGTACAGTTCCAAAGATCGGAGCGTTGTTTATAAAATTACAATTCAAACGGGCTTTGTTTACATCACGAATAACCATTATGTTTTAATGTGAAATGGTATTTACCGATTTTTAAATTCAATGAATTATATCATTGGAAACTAATTTCTAATGTTTTCCTGCAGAAGTGAAGTAGTTTGACTGGAACACTGCTAATTAAGTTGGATTAAACTAGAAATTCAAGCTAAGGGTAAGACTGGACATTAGATCATATCTGGTAAAATATTATTCTCAAATTAGTTTAAACTATGTTTATTTTTCATGCTATTGCTATTCCAAAATCTATTTAGGTGATTGTTATTTATGTATTTAATTATTTTAGTCAAGCTATATTTATCTTTTAAACAATATAATCGTCAAAGTGTGGAAAGATGGTTGGTATCATATGCTATATGTCATTTTATTCTCACAAATGTAGATGTTTTATTTAAAATAATTTATTAATAACATATCGTTACACTGAACAGCTTATGAAGCCTCAAGAAATCGAGATTTATTGAGAAGAATTATTATTTTAATCTAACTGCGAATACACAATTAGAAATCATTATTTTTACATTCAGAATTAGATACTTCAGATAATTTAGTCTCGAATGGATGTTAACAGGGAAATTAGGTTTAAGTGTTTTTGTGCGGAAGTGAAGTGGTGGATTGATTAAAAGTCTTTTAATTATAGCCCTGTTTTTAGGATAAGTGTTGTAGGGGATGGTTAAATCTAACCCCTAGTTTTATAGTGAATGTATGGACATTAGTTGATTGTTTTGATTGCGTTCTGATGTGATTAATTTAAACCTGAAATGATAATTAACTGTGTTTATAGGATGACATAGAATATAAATAGATGAGGTCTAAGTAACAAATGCAGTTTACAATGTATTATAAAGTATCATTACAGTTTGTGAGTTTAAAATTAGATCTTTCATTTTACTTTGACTTGTCTCTTGCGTCTATAAAAGACACACAAGTATTCATGGTCGATTTCACTTTCGTGTTCCGTACCAATGTAAACATTTAGGAACAACCCCATAACACTGACAGCGCATACATATTGCTCTACGTCGTTCACTACGTTTTCTTGCCTCTTAATGATTTAGTTGAATGATTTTACTTTCCAATTATTTTATAAGTTAATGAAAAAATGGGTTTTCATATTAAATTCATTCAAATGCCATCAAAGTATATCAGTATTTTCCGAGTCAAGATGTACGTACACAGAGCCTTGTATACCTTTGTATACCATTTCCTAACTGATTCTTCTTATACCATCTTCACACTGATTCTTGGTGGTACTATCGCCAGCTGATCCTTCATCATAATATCTCCGGATGTTCCTTCGTCATAGTATCTCCAAAATGATGTTTAGTCATGATATCTCCGGCTGATCCTTCGTCATACCATTTCTGGCTGATCCTTAATCATAATATCTCTGACTGATCTCTCGTCATAATATCTCCGGTTGATCTTTTGCCATAGTTTATCCGGCTGATACCTCATTATAATATTACTGACTGATCCTTGGTCATACCAGCTGTCTTTTTAATAACAAAAGTGATGCAAAGTACATTTTAACACGAACAAATCGCAATGAGTATATTTAAAGTCATTGTTGTAAAAACTACTCTGTTGATGATTTTACTTAAACATTATTATTTATAATTTTACCAAAGTATTTGACTAAATCACAAGATTACCTAAATAACAATAAATTAATTGTTACTAATGGTAGCAATAATTTTTAAAATTATTTGCTAAGTAAATAACGTCGAAAAGAAAGATTCTGAAACTTAATATTTGAACAAAACAATTTGAAGTAAAAGAGTTTAAATAAATACTGAACTTTCAAATAAATTGATTAAATTTCTGTAACAATAAGCAGAACTTTTAACTACAAAGTTTTACTTTTTTTTTTGTTACTTAAAAGGTAACAGGTTAGTAGAAGTAACTATAGAAATCTTTAGAGGATTCGTTTTAAAATAGTAGAGAAGGTTTCATCGATATTTCGTGTAAAAATTTATTTACGTTATTGTTTATTAGATATTATCGATGTCACTGTTTCCATATGAAATTGTTGTTTTCTATAACATCCTTAACATTGACAAAATTCCGGACGTCATTGTGACTACTGAACCGCATATTCGTCTTTTCAAAGCTTTTAATATCAATTTATCAATGAATTTCTTTCAAAGAACACACGAACTTGGTACCGGAGAGAAACAAAAGCAAACAAAAATACACTAGAAACTTACATTTTCGCTTATTGTGATTAACGAGTGCACTTAGTTTAATTAACGCTTTCAGAGCACTTGTTTGCAAAGACAGCCGTCATGGCATTTGACTTAAAAGAAATTGACCAAATTACATGCAAACCTTTTAAATACAGTAGCAGTACTTTATATGTATGCAAACAGAACTGTTTCTTATAGTAACATCTTCCTTAACTTGTGCAACATAATGCTTATCACATTTCGATGCTATTACTGAAAATGAAGGAATTTGATTTAGTGAATAATATAAAATTTAAATAATTTTTGTGGAATAAAAAACTGTTTTATGGATTCAGTATTAGAAAATGAAAAGTTATCACTTCCTTTGTGGGAACATGGTCTTCAGACTGCAACGAAACCGCAGGTGTCTGACAAGAGTAGGTTTTTGAAAAAAAACATAATCATTTGAGAGTACAAAAGTAAAGTGTAAATATTTAAAAAGTCAATATTGTTGATGCTATCGGTAACAGCTGTTTTATTTTTCACATCGAGGTTATTTACATGTTTTGATAAACATATTTTCAAATGCAGTTATCTGTATATTTAGGCATATATCTGCAGAGATGTCGTATATTTGATTACAGTATGTGATAATTTATGGTTTCACATAACATCTGTTACACATATTACTCGTAGTTTATGATATTTGTGGATTTTCTTATATAGAAATATAATAGTTATCAATTAATTTACACGTTGAAAAAATATAATCATTTGTTTGGTCAAAACAACTATTAATTTTAAATTTATTACATGTATTCCTAAGTTTAAATAAATAAAACCTCTTAAAAAAAACGTTTTACTTGATTCCATTTGCACATTTCGATTGCAATCAACCGAAAGAAAATGATTACGTATAAATAACAATCAAAAACACTTGAAACAACTTTCGTATTGGTCATTCCACTTCTGTGTGGGGTTCGAGAAGTCGGCCGTTGTACGCGTTATGGAGACATCACTAACTATAAAAAGCTATGAAAACCTAGAACCTTTCAAAAGTAATTGGGTTTTCGTCAGACGAATTCCTCCATATCAATCCCCCAAATCCCCTAACAGTGGTCCTTACATAACAATGGTTGGTACCTCACGGTATCGACATATCTTCATATTAAATTCTTAATAACAACCACTGTAAGTGCCCATGATGCAAACATTTTCCACAAAGTACAGGTGTAATTGTCATTATCTAAACAATATTTACAAAATATGTAACAGCTTTTATGGTACATAGTGCCTCTTTAATATTTTACTACAGGTTTGTTCTTTTCTTTCTTTACTACTTGCTTCAAGC
>JBAIZL010000005.1:43861116-43873616 GCA_036971475.1 Prosapia bicincta | reverse complement strand
CATAGTGTAAAATTTTGTAAAATGTATAAGTTGAACGCAAAAGGATGTAGCGGGTAGCTTGTGTAAACAGTTTGGTAAAGTTAGGGAAGAAACCAGTTATAACCAGTTTTTACTTGTATTGTAGTCAAGGTCAAAATATTCGTCATGTCTGTGCGTAGAAGTTTTAGATTTTTAAAAGTTTGTGCATGGCTTTGAAAAACCAGTTGTAGAGAACCATTGTTTACACAGCTGCCAGTTCCAATGTCAGGCAAGTTAGATATGATTGTCCGAGTTTGTATAAACAAGTATCTAGCTTGAAGTCCAATGTTTGCGTAAAGCCTGTTTAAATATTTCGAGTTTCCTTGACTTTATGGATAAGGAATATATTCTCGTTAGTTTTCTGAAAGTAATTCTATTAAACAAAATGATTAATTAATAAAACTTTGTCAAAAGAGGAATTAAAATATAATAAAAAAAGAAAATTATAATTGAAATTAACAGTAATATGATTTTAATAGTAAGGTTTAATAAAATATAAATTTATGAGTTAATTTTAAAGGTATTGAAATTTAAATGTATAAGTTGTATAATGATCATATAAAAATATTTCAAGCAAAATTTGTCTTTTAAAATAGTTGAAATTTCTTAAAATTTTAAATTTGGAAATATGCAAGCTTTATCTTTAAAAAGAGGAATAAATTAACAAGGAAAATACGAATGTGCCTTTGTACAGAATTTATACGCCACGACAACACTCACATTGTATGTCAAAGTGCACGTTGACATACTATAGATATTCTACATGAGAGAGAGACTAGGACAAATCTCAAAACACACAATACTACATCGATTCAATGACTTGTGGGGAATCAACAGACTATACACTTGACCAAAATTGTGTATAAAAGTGCAATCATAGGTTCCGTTTGATTTCAATTCTTATTTGTAAATACAAGAGCTTAGCAAGAAATTAATTCAAATTGTTTACAAAATATTTGAAAGAAGTTTTAAGATGTAACAGAATACATATAGCCCTTTGTGTGTCAACATGCTAGCTATATAATTTTTAAATTAAAATATGTGTTTTAATTTAAGAATAATGTAATTGGATTTTCAAAGTATGGGTTTTGAAATCCAAAAGTGGTACAAGATGTACGAAATATTGTAGAGATAACGAAAGGTTATGAGGCAATGGTACATGCTTAAAAGTTGTGAAATGGAGAGGAGAATATGTAGATAAATAGCGTCGATAATGTTGAAATTTTTTGGCTTACAGGAAGTAAGCGGTATTCATAAATCCTAGAGATTGGATTGTGAAAAATATAGCTAGCGCATATGTAAGGTAATGTTGACAAACAAAGAGGAATTTTGAAACAGAGTAACTTTGAACGAGTAATTTTTAACAAAGAGTAATTGGAATAAACCGAGTAATTTTGAAAGAGTTTAATTTAAATAAAGAGTAAATAAGGTTGTTTTGAAATTAAAAGAGATATAATTATGTGCTTATGAAATAAAAAAAAAAATTACAAGAAGTTTGATTTAGAAAGTAAATATTTTCAAGTATGCAATGTTTTTAAAAACTTTATATTGTGAAATAAATAATTTTGAGAATTAATAAAACAAGTTTCAAAGAGTAAATTAAAATAAGAAATGTTTATTAAAGTACTTTTTAATCTAAATTAAATTAATTCTTTTAAATCTAAATTAAATTTATTATAATATATGCATTTAAAAGATAAATAGAAATAATAAGTAAATTGTAGGTTTACATAGAAGTTGAATTTTTGCATAAGGATTTTAAATCAAAAGCTGAGTAAATATAGTTGATATTATTTTTGATTAATTAATAAAAGGGTTTTAATGAAATAAAGTCAGTAAAGAAAATTATGTAAAAGTATAAGAGTATGTGTCAATACAATATTTTATGATATGTTTCCTTTAAAGAAGAATAGTTTGGTTGCTGAACTGAGAGTCATTATTAAATTATAAAAATTAGATAAAAACATTCCAATAAAAAAAAAGGGGAGAAATGAAATGACACAATTTTTTTTTCAAGAGGGGGGAAAAATATGTAACACACTTTAGACGGTGTTACATATTAAATTAGCAAATTTCAGAAAATAAACGAGAATAGATTCAAAATTGTAATAATATATGACTATGTAAAAAAAATTGTTATGTATGAAAAATATTTTAATGAGATCTCTGGCTGATAGTGACATCTAGCGAGAAAAAATTAAAACAAGTAATCAAGCTAGGGATGCGCCCCCCGGATGCGCGATAGGTAGGAAGGTCGCACGCAACTAAATTATCTCTCTCATTTGGCCAAGATGTAACAGGGAACGGACGTTTTCAAAGAGCAAGAAAATTTATTTGTTTTTTTTTTTATTTTAATTAATGTAAAGTTTTATTTTCTTTTAATCATGGCATAGAACACGGCGTACGATACCAGATACCAGATGGGTCGCTGACTTATTGATGGCTTTTCCCGAGGCTTTTCCACGAGGATAATGCAAGGCTTTTACCGAGATTTTCCACGAGGAGGAAGCGAGGTTACGACAAGTTAATACAGCTAAGTGGGCGATTTAAGACTTTTAAAAATTTATTTCAAAATTTAAAATGTTTCACAGCAGAATTCTAAATAATGAACATTGAACTATTTAACTAATTAGCATAACTGTAATTACGCATCTTTTGGTGCTATTGTGTTCACATTGAATTATTAAACTTGATTATATAAAAAGGCAAGTAAACTCGAATACATGTTCATTTTCAGCCATTGATTGATTAATTAATTGAAGGATTGCTATCCTTAAAAATTCATAAATAGAATGTAAAATGTTCCATAATCCGTAACTGAGTGTTAAAAATATATGTGTTATGATTATAATTTATTTTATTTGTTTTTCTTAAAATAAAAGATTGTAATTTGCTTTAATTGAATTTAAAAGAGTCATTATTTTACCAGCGCACAATTCCTTGCATTTCAGATAAACCAGCCTTAAGAATTAATTCAATAATGTTCTGCTAATTTAAATGATTTAACTTGGTAATTTAAAATATTTTAATGTAACGGAGTTATAGCTTCAATTGCGTTACAGACAGACGTCTTTGTTACGCCTGAACTGTAAGCTAGAAGTGAAAATTAAATTTCTAAGAATTAAAACTAAATAATATTCAATTTGTTTAATTATAAACCGTTACAAACCTAATTAGTTATAACATGCTAGGCATTTAATAAAAACTTCTTGCTGATACTTGTATACTAAGTCAAAGGATTCCATACATTTTTCAAGAATAAAGCAATATCAGATTAAATTATTTAAACACAATACTTTTATTTCCACTTCAGGCTATGATTGAATGGAAATCGATTTAGAATATTTGTTATTTAATTTAGGTAACCTAGGAGAGTTTTCAGTCCCTTAGGCTATTCGATTTTTAGTTAATTTTGATTTTAAGTTAATATATTTTGAAATAAAATTTTATCTAAAAGAAAATTAAATTGTTTATATGACCTTATACTGCAAATCGTTAGGTATCTTCTATGGTTGGGTTGCCTTTGGGCCTCTTCACAGCTTCCATGGGATTTGGATGTAGGCTTCACTGCATGCGTCGTTGAATTTTGTTAAGTTCGGCTTCTTTTTTCATTTTCTTGGTTCGAGATGTTGGTAGAAACATATATGAGCCTCAGCTCATCGGGTCACATCGTCGCACTTTATACGGACTTCTTACCACATATTGGGTCGTTAATGGTTCTGCGTGTATCAATACGACCACACTCGATGAACAGTTCACACTGTTCTGCCTCAGCGTCAAAATTAATTTAATATTATACATTTTGGCTGGGTCTCATAGGCCTCACTTTTATTGTTTCATTTAAATCGGTCTATTAGCTGTTAGCCTAATTAATGTTGTGTTGGTTTATAATTTATTCTAACATTACCAGTTTTTCTATTTAGTTCTAATTACTTTAGTTTACATTGATTTTCCCTATATTTAACATTTTTATTATAATACTATGAAATAATTGGAATATTAGTTGATTGATCTATTTAACTATTCTAGGCTTAGTTACATTTATCTGTACTAATACAAGATTTATTAGCATCGTGTATGTGTGTGTGTGTGTGTGTGTGTGTGTGTGTGTGTGTGTGTGTGTGTGTGTGTGTGTGTGTGTGTGTGTGTGTGTGTGTGTGTGTGTGTGTAGGAACAGCTTTCAACTCTGCATAGTACACCCATTATGAAAATCGATCCTGTAACTACAACTTCCAGGATCCTTTAGCCTAATCATTTAATAACTGTCTTTACACGTAATAAAATACCCATAGAATTAATAAATACCTTGTATATTTCGATATATTTGATAAAAAAATAATTTACCTGATAAAACGTAAGTATATTCTCATTCACATTCAAAAGAGGATGTATCCAAGAAGACCCTTAGGTAATTTTGAGGAATTTACTAAACACATGTTTATAAATGTTTGGTACATGTATATAAATTAAATGTTATTTTACTACATTTCTTCTTAAAATTTAAATTCAAGACTGTTTGTCACAATTATTTTCTACCTTTTTTAAAATTTATCGGCATTTGGTTATTTATTACCTAGAATTCTCTTTCACAAGAAATATTCCATCATAACCCTTGGAAATCTCGTAATATAACGTGATGAAGTAAAACTAAACAACATTCCCAATTTTACAGGTTCCAGCTGTGGCAAGTGTGAGCCGTACAGAAGCTTCATGTAGCGTAAAACTAAGCGACACGTACTAATGCAGCTAAATTTTAACGAGTCTATTCCCGCATCACACATCCTACCACTGCAGAAACAAATACGTGTGAACTAACTGCTTTTTTCCCTAACAAATATTTTTATTCCCATTAATTATATTTTGTCAAGGTATTTATTTATTATTATAATTGCTCAGAATATAGAAGTGCACCATGATCTCTCTCCCGTAACCGTAAGATGTAGGCCTAGATGTAGCATATGCAATAGGTTTTGGAAAACACAAACAGAATGGTTTTTATAAGTTTCTTGCTTGAAACAGACCTTAAAACATATCCTCTATGCGACACAGATACCGTGTAGAACTTTACATGTTATCTATACATGTTTGTTATTGCTGTAACATATTATGCACTATATTATATCAATAGTACATCATTGTATGTAATCAATAGTTGTAATTTTCATTCGAAAATGAATCGGTTTTTGTTAATAGGCCGTAATTCACAATTTTAAAAATTTGGGAAATCAAAATAAACTTTCTACATTTTATGTTTACGCGTAATTAGCGGCTTTTAGCATAATTCTATGTATAAATGATAGAATTCACCATGGCCATGTCGGTTCTGATTTATTGTATGAAGACTACTTTTTTATAGGTTTATATTTCAATGAATTCCACATTTTTAAAGATGAATTCTCGTGTGATAATAGAAATATGACTTGTTCGACTGTGAGCTCCTCAGGTTTTGCGTGCTGCTCTTTCACTGTTTATTTAGGTTTCGTCACTTTACTTACGCTATTCATTGCCACTGTGCACACTGCTTCAGTATGTTTTCAGCCTTACTGAACAATCCGTAGATTATCTCTTGCTATAGCCATGGTTTAGGTGCTATATCACCTTTTCGAAGACATGATTTACGGACTGTCAATATACGTAAAGTTACGTTCAAAGTAAAATATGATATTATGTATGATATTATATATGATATTATGCTTATATATGATATTATGTTTATTTTATTCGAAACATATGTGCACATAATTAGATAACAGAAAGTAAAAGTTCCTATGAATGCTTTTACAAGTATCTGTCAGTACTATTTTATACACAATCGTAGGATCTTTCAGTAGATTTAGCTTTGAATCTTACAGTTACAGACATAATTGTTCCAGTAAAGTAACAAAAGACTGAAGGGCGACCAAACCAGTTGCCTAAGTATTTTTTTAGTTTTTCATGCCCTATATTTCCAGGTTATATATAAATGTATAAATAAACTATGCATTATATGTTTCTCTATGTAAATACCTTTAAGATTGTAATTACGATATTCGTTTATTACCACATTTTATTATTTTTGTCAGAAAATAGGCTGTAAAAAAATCATAACCTTGATTGAACATTATAAAAATAGTTAAACTAAACTAATCCTTCAGCAGCAACAAAAAACTGTTTCAGAGTAGTAGGTTATAAAATATTAATTCCATTTTAAAGTTACTAACTAAGAGTCATAAGGAAAAAATGTGACCATTATTTTTTCTATTCTATATTTTATACTACATATGTTTAACATTATGTAAATGCTAAACTATGTGTTTTTGTAATTCCAGAACATTTTTTTAATAAATGTATATATTTCGGAAATTGCATGAATAACATTTGTAAAAAATATATATGGATTTTAATATAGAACGTATTTTTAATTTTCTTCAATTAAAAATTTAACGTGTAATTTATTTATTTATATTTTGCATAAACAAAGCAATAAAAGTTATTCATTTTATAAAAGTTCATTTATTTTCCATAGGAAAAAATGTTCTTATAGATTAATACTAGATTGTACTATGATTTGTCTTTCCCGTTTAGTATTAGCATATTTATGAAACTTTAAAATTAAAAATTATACTTTATAAATCTAGGTTTTATTAATTTCAATTATTCAAAAACGATTTGTTTTCATGTAGAAAACGAAATTCTATATCACACAAATATTTTCATTTGTGTAACAATATTATTACTGCACCATTTAATTGTCAAATTTCAACATATTTATTGTATAAAGTCATTGTTGCTAATTTTCAAATCATATAAAACATGATTTTTAGGAATTTACTTTTAAATATTGTACTATCGGAACTCACACCGTTTTCTACAACAGAATATAAATAGAAATCTATACAATACTTTATACAAAAAGTTGCTAATAATTTTATGTTACTACTAGAAGAAGAGAAATACACTCTGCCGGATAAGGGACTTTCTAGTGAATCACAACGATATGGGTTAAGTCCAACATTAAATACGGGACTAATGGGACGTGCACCTCTTTACTTAACCAGCTTAAGTTGATTCTGGAGGATTATTTAGCAAATAAACTAGAATCCTAAGTTTGCCAGACACAGCAGTTTTACTTAACTTTCAAATGCCTATAACAAATAAAATAAAAGAATTATTCCTCTTTATTTTAGCTTATATATATATATATATATATATATATATATATATATATATATATATATATATATATATGCAACACTGTTTTCTTGTATTTACTTATCCTGTTAACTATATGTACTTAAACAAGAATATTACTTGGTATTTATGCGAGTTGACTTTTAAAGGTTGATAGTATCTCCATTGTCGAGCATCACTGACGTTGTAGTAGACTGCGAGCCGTGTGCACGCCGATCTCTTTGTCAGATTATTTAAGTCATCCCGGATCTCTTCGTCAGATTACGTAAGTCAACCAGGATCTCTTTGTCCGTTTATTTGAGTTCACCTGGATCTCTTCGTCGGATTAGTTAAGTCAACCCGGATCTCTTCGGCGGATTACTCAAGTTAACCCGGATATTTTCGTCCGATTAGTTGAGTCAACCCGGATACCTTCGTCGGATTATTTGAGTTCACCTAGATCTCTTCGTCGGATTATTTGAGTTCACCTGAATCTCTTCACTTCGACTCCTATGGTCCGTTTAGGTTTGACTAAGTTATTAAATTTCCCCCCAGAGTAACGCTCTGAATGCAACTGTTCTTACGCGAGTCTCTTCAGTTACTACAAAAGCCTGTGTGGTTAATCTATGCATATGCCTTATTTGTTTTACTTTATGCGACTATCTTACATTGCAATGGCTTTAGTCGGTTGTAAGGTATACGTCTCAGGAGAAATGAAATGTAATTAAAAGTATACGAGTGAAATATAAAAATATATGAGTGGTCTACTGATCACGAGGGGCCGTTTATTTTAACGCTTTACTCAGCTCGAAGTCAGTTTTTTATTGTAGTAGCTGGCAACGTCGTAATACAGTGTTACGCTTATATCTTATTTCTTTATCTGTGGCAACTGTAATTTATATGGCATTAGCCATTACATATGGACTCAAAATATAACATAAACAACTGCAGCAATGTTTTTTAAGACAGAACTAGTAAAAGCACACTTTATATATAAAATTATTTAATTTAAATAACCCTCATAATACCTAAGACGTGCTTATTACTATAACTAAAACGTGGGTTGTTGGAATATATTTTATTGAGAGGTTAGTTTATAAAATAACCTATAAATTGAAGGTTGCGTATTAAAAATATCTTGTATATATAAAATATATTTTTGGGTCAAATATTTTGAATAAAATAAATCAATTAAGTTGATTATTAATGAATTTGTTTACAATTAATTCATATATTACCGTCAAAGATAGAAGGCAAATCAGAATTTCAGCTCAAAAATTTACAAATAAAATTGGGTGAAAATACAATTGTATTTTTGAATTGTGCATTATATATTATAACATAAAACGTAAAGTTTTATTATATATGTATAATATATAAATTTTGCTCTTCAACTGTTATGTTCATCTTGTCAATGCTAGATGCGTATCTAGCGAAACTTCAGAACTGGAATGTACACTGGACGAGATTAACTATTTATTATATTTTATTTCCTTAAAAGAATACCTATCAGTATAAATATATTATTCCATATACAACTCTTTTGGACCAAATAAAGCCATAGCGTTTGTAGGCCTATTCCTTTAACATATGTTGTGAAACTTAGAAATTACAACATAGCATGTAGTGAACGGTTTGTACTAAGTTATCGTAAATGACTGTTGTTAAACATACTTGAAATGTATCATAGCGTTCGCAGAAAAACATGGACTATCTGTGCTCTTTTCTGAAAATAATGGGAGGACACATAAGGGTTTCCTTAACGAAATCAAGTTGCACGTCTTTAGCCGCTGTAGTGTCCTCTTGGTGTTTGATTATCTAATGGGGTCGAGATGTGGAAGTGGGAAATAAAAACATAAATATTAACTCTGTTTGAAACAATCAAAATGTATATAAATCATGAAGAATTATAAGCACAGTAAATTCCGAAACTAATCGAGTGGTTGTGTGCTTAATTACCGCCGGCCGCCGCTTCCAATAATATTTCTTACTTGTACAATAATATTCTTCCTAACTTCGTTAAACATGTTATGCGATGGAACCGAGGTTATTTTCCATTTGTTAGAACTCCGAATACGGTGCACAACTAAACGAAATGATCCCATCAATATGGGTTACCTATTAAAAATGTTACCAACTTAAATTCTACCACAAAATAAATTACTCAAATTTAGAGTGAACCGCTGGAAATTATTCTCATTTCATTTTAATTAAAATTTGTCTACTTCTTTACTTTAAACAACAATTAAAATAGCCTAAAACATAAATACTTTTTGACTCACATTACACACATCTCTCCTACATAATTACCTTTTTACGATCTTAATCTGACTTATACCACACAGATTTTTACTGACGTTTTTAGAGCAGTAATCACTTTCCATCAAGGGTATAGTGTCTACTCTACAATATGTAAGCTGTATACAATATTGCATCCGGCGCCGGCGTAGCGATCGCCAAAGGCCTACGTTGTCGTTTGCAATTGTTTTCTTATCCTACTCAGAATGTTGACTTATTTTAATGACATAACTTATTGACATGGCAACATATTCTACTTATCCCAATATTTCTAATATTTAAAGAAATATCTATGTTTGTTGAACAAGAATCGTTTTACGTAGTACAGAGTGACCATAACCACGCGAACCATAATTCACTTAGTCTCAGTTCCAGCAGACCATCAAAAGCACGAAATTATACAAAATAAGTTACAGGAAAACGCCGTGCAAGATGGTTTTACATTAATCATTTCGGCCGTACTCTATAAAAATTACCAAAGTGTAATTTTGAAGGGTTTTTCTTTCTGAATATAAAATGGCGTAAATTTAAATACAAACGTCTATTAAATTTATTCTGCATGGGGCTTTAATAGTTCATTATATTTTGTAAATATTATCATTGCATAGGCTTACATTTTATTGACAGTAATAAACAGAGTATAAAATACATGCACAAGACAGCAACTAATTCAGTTTCCTATAAATCCAACAGGGAATTCATTAGATATACAACGCACACATTTTAGTATCCACGATATAAACAGCAATCCCTCGCTATTCGCGGTTGGCAAAACTACATCAATATTTCTCGCTATAAGGCCTATATATCGAATGGTAAAACAAAGGTAAGAAAAATACTATAGTTACTGTGCAGGGGTACTTTCGGGAAATTATTTAATGCCATGGAAAATAACAAAATATTAACAGTGAGCCAATGATACTAAAAATTTGATATCGCGAGTTGCGTTTCTAAAATAAAAGAATCAGTGGACGAACTAAAACCATCATCGGCGCGTGCAAATAGGAAACAACTGAGACAAAACTGTGAATATCGAACCTATGTCTATCTCGGATAACGAAAACGAAGAAATCGTAAACAATTCATCACCGAAGTTGAAATTAAAATCAAATTAAGGGTGCTTAAAGGTGCCTAAAATCAAGTGTTTACAAAATTTAAGTTCATAGTACGTAAATATACAGCACTGTATTACAAGTGTAGGGGCTTAGGGACTGAATATATTATTATCATTCCTTGTCGTTCGTAAGATATTGCAATAAACTGAAGAATGATCTTAAAAACAAAAACTAGCTCTTTCGCATTGCACACAAATATCGATACTTATACCTCCTACTAGAATATTTGCTGCATATAAACCTACAATACACCAATAAAGCTATCAAATCCGTTCCCAAAATGATAGTTTTTTATTAAATTAATTTAATTGCTTTTACTAATAAGGGATTTACCCTTTCAGAGGGTTTGTATTGTTGATGCATATTGATTCGACAAGGAAATAACCAAAATAAAGACAATAAAAAGTTTTTGGTTTATAAACTTTGTTACCCAATCTGTGAATATTACACCTGAGGATATAACCTGACTTAAGAAGTTGGTTTCACAGTTGGAAAATAAATTGGGTCCTTTGAAAGGTCGTTAGAGATGCTGTGGTTAAAGTTCGATACCGCAAACGGAGATTGATCCTTGATTAACCTAACCTTTCAGCTTGGCACAGGTTTCTTGGTGCGTGTTACATATGATTAAATAGGAGTTTAATTTAGCACTCGCTCTGTACTTAAACTTGTATTCAGTAGTAATTGTTGCGTAAACAAACTAAACTAAGATAACGGTTTAGTGAACACCATTTGTGTAAACCAGTAAGCTATTCCTTTTTTATATTAATAGAATAATATCATTTATTGAAGATCATCTCCACTGTCTAACCTGGATCAAATCTGGCTCTACTAAAAATGGTAATTATACTTCAAAGGAAATAGTTAATCTGGTTGATCGTATTAGTTGAGAGTCTTGAAATCGTCTCCCATACACATTTCTAATAAATAAAACCATATTCGTGAATAGTTTGAATCTACAGTAAATTGTCTACAGATCAATTTTAGCCACACCCTATTTATGATACCCATGTAAAAGTAACAAATATAAAGTTAATAAAAGAATTATTGGTTTTATTGCACGTAATTACACAACCAGTCAATGTTTCATTGTCGAAAAATAATTAAGTCCTTTGGACGTTGTGGTTGCAGTTCGATAACCCCAGATTTGTTTGGTTAATCCTTTCTCACAACACAGGTCTGTAGTTCGTCAGACGTAGAACTGCAACAAGTTTTCCATCGTTCACTCTGCTTTAAAGCTTAAACTAAACAAGAATGTACATGTGACGAAATTAAACATGCTATGCCTAAGTATTCTTTAATTCTTGCTCGAAAAAGTAAAAGTTTATATATATATATATATATATATATATATATATATATATACATTGAATAATGGGAGAATGTATTAATGATAGAATATATGAATTATTCCAAAAATAAAGAAATGTTTTGGTATAATGACGTTAAACCAGATGAAATATTTGAGTTTTTCCAGTTCAAACAATATTATCATTTTAGCCAATTATTAATAATCCACTTGATCTGTTACATCAAAGATGACACCTGGTAATTATAAAAGCTTGTGATTACATAACATTTAATTTATTTACTTGCATGGCGATTTATGTGGTATTTGCCTGCAATATGTGTATTATATGTTGGCATATTTGTTTTATGAAGTTGTATTTGTTTTATCGTACTTCAAATTTGTAAATGTTTTTTTTTCAAAGTAATTTTTAAACATTAAATTATTTTGTAATATTCAGTCAAACAAATTTATTTATTAAAAAAATAAATGGTGAAATGTCTAATTTAGTTTATACATAGATTTTAAAAATACGTATAGCACCAGTTTACGACTTTGAAATAGTATAAATTTGGATTTGTAATGCCTTATAGGCGCCTACGTGATCTGCGCTCGTACGTTGGGGATACAAAGCG
>JBAIZL010000005.1:43803616-43836116 GCA_036971475.1 Prosapia bicincta | reverse complement strand
GGATCGGTTGGTTTCAATCTCTGAGGGGAAATGGAGTTTTTAGTGCATTTTATTAGTGTAGGTGAGGAGTTTTTCTCATTGTGTTCCTCTGGAGGGTGTTTCCTCTGTATAGTGTTATGATAACTTTAACGTATCTGTGGCAGTAAATAATTTTGTGTGTGTGTGTGTGTGTGTGTGTGTGTGTGTATTGTTTGTGAGTATCTTGGTGTTTTCTATGTGCTGTAGGAAAATTTATTTATCATCAGCTTAGGCCACTGCTGATAAGACTTCCACTGGGTAGGCCATCTGGTTGTGAATAGAAATTTGAGTTGTGGGTGTAATGGTTTTGTTTGGTGATACTTTGGAGGATGTTTAGGATTTCGGTGACGTGGTTTTTGCTATCTTGTTCTGCATTAATTGGGTCTTAAGGATATTGAGGGTTTCAGATATGGGTATGATGGTGTATATATTTGTTATGTCTTTGGTGTCTGTTGTTTTGCACCTCAAATCACCCTATCTAACACAAATACGCTGCCTTCAGATTCGTGCTCCGACTTCAGATTCGACTTACAGATGATCTATTGACCACAGAAAACATAAACATAGAACTGGACACCATTAAATATTTGAATACACAAATGGATACAACACCACAATAATAGACAAACTATGGCACAATATACAAAAAAACACACTAAAATTAACACTACATGGAGGGAAAATAAATACATCACAATACCACACGTAAACAGAACATCAAATAAAATAGCCCACAAGTTTCAAAACACAGGATACAAAATAACATACAAAATTAATAGCAATTTTCAATATGAATTACAACACGACACCAGCAACTAAGATTAACTAAAAGCACCAGGCGTATGCAAATTAAACTATCTGCACAAACTGCAACAAATTCTACTTTGGGCAAACAGGTCACAGCTTCAAACAAATAGTAGAGGAACACTAACAAAACACCAACTAAGCATTCTACAATCACATAAAAGAAACATGACACAAAACGACAGATGTTTATCACAACCTAGAAATCTTACACATCATCAAAAAAGGACCACATTTCAACACACTAGAACAATATGAAATTTACAAACACACAAAAACACAAAGTACAAACATATTAAACGAACAAACACTATAGAAATTACACATAGCCTACTCTTTGATATCATCGAAAACCGGCCTTTAAAACCGTCACCGCCTAACCTAACAACATCTCCAAGCAGAAGACGCTGATGAAGATCGTCACACAGCGTTCAAAAACGTTCTGTCTCAGTAAGGTTTTACAAATTTACAAAATTTAATGTTCGGATAGTCATAAACGAATGTAAAAGTGATTAATTTGACAAAGTATAGTTTTCAACTTAAAATTAATGGATAATAAGTATAAAATGAAATGTCCATTTTGGTTCAATGATCTATTTCGGTTCCATTTATGTCTAGCCTGTAATCGATATTTTACCACTTCTATACTCTCTACAAAAGTAAAAATGTTGCATAGTGGTACAGCTTATATAAAAAAAATATATAAATCTGTAATGAAAAATTGCATTACTCGAGTAATGTATGTATAAATAAACATATTTTAATAATTGTACTTTAAATCGTGCAATCCATTTTTCGCATGTTTCTTATGTCTAATAAAACTTACAGTTTGCATCATTATCTGTCTACAATGACAATAAGCGAATCCATCGTAAAAAAATATGATAATTAATAAAGAGAAAAATAAATTTAAATTTAAAATATCTTTTCGCTTCGAAATGATTTAAAAGGAAGAAGAATCATTTTCTGCTACCACGGAACATAGGTATGTTTCATGGCTTAAGGCAAAAGTATGCAGTAAACGTACTTAGAAGCATGTCCACAAAATGTATGCAGAACATCAAGAATTATCGTAAAATTTTATAAAATGAAGAAGCTAATTTATTGCATTTTTTTAAAGGTTATTTCTAGATAAGACCGTGATAGTTGAACAAATATTTATTTTTCTTATTAGTGGAGTGCCCCTTGGTAATATTTCTGTGGTAAAATTTAAATTTTTTGTTCTACAACAACCTTGTTGGAAAGATGTATGCGGCTCTTCTATTTTTATTATTTCGTAGAATGGAACTACGCAGAGCAAGTGACAGGCTATACAATAGATAATGCATTCTAATTTGCGATTTAAATTATCATATAATGAAGATTTGAAAGTTATATAAAGTGTTAACTTAAACGTAATTAATTTTCTACTTCTTATAGATGTTCAAACACTTTTAAAATAGTCATACTCATTAACAAATTTATATAATTTAATAACGTTGAATGAATATAAAATCTGCGTGGATCCGTGTGTGCTTGTACGTGTTGTAAATAAGTAAGCGTACATAAATCCTAAGACTTTAGGTACAGACAGATATCCTTCTGAAAGATTGTATTCAACAGTATACTGTATAGATAACGTTTTTTATGTTGCATAAGATTAATTTTCCTCATACTACAAAAACTTTCCCAACTTTGAGTTAATTCGGTAAACAGCTGATTGTATAATTCATAAACAATAACATCTCATTACTAACTACTATAATGTATACGATTATTGCCGGATTCCAGCTGATTCTATAGTGACATTGCTCAAGCAAAATAACAATTAATTTATAACCCCAATATTGGAGATTCCCTCAATAAGTTTGTGATGATTAAATAGAAAACGTGATTCGACGGAAAATGCAACATAGAATTTGAAGATAAAAATTTACAAAAAGTGGTCCAATAACTCAACTTCTTATTAAAGTAGCGTTTCAAACGAAACAGTAAATGTTAATTGTACAGAAACAGTTATTTTCTACGTCACCAAATGCTTTAACCATTGCGATCATCTTGCAAACACTTACGTTCTGTAAATGTAACGTAATATACTATTTAGTCATACTATTTCAATTACAAATCTTTCTACGTTAAATTTAGTTCCGTAAACAGTTGTTTGGATAATTCTAAAACAATAACATTTCATTACGTGATACCTACCATACTGTAATGGATTATTACAGCTAAAGGGTTAAGTATTGCTTATAGCAAAATAACAAACACATTAATTAATAACATAATATTTATGCCTATATATATAGGTTCGTAGTGATTAAATAAAAATATGCGTTTAGAAGATGAATACAATAGGCAATATGAAGATTCCCAAACGT
Organism: Prosapia bicincta; assembly: GCA_036971475.1. NCBI lineage: Eukaryota > Metazoa > Arthropoda > Insecta > Hemiptera > Cercopidae > Prosapia > Prosapia bicincta. The sequence continues at coordinate 43,832,937 of JBAIZL010000005.1, read as the reverse complement.
TACAATTGAAACATTATCTTTAAAATATTATGAAATACTATTGAAATATTGTTTTTGTAGTTTATTTTTCTAAACGGGAAATGTCGCTTCGGCTTTAGTCTAAAGTTGAGTTACGAAGCGGGTAATAATGGAATACTTCTTCCAGAAACACCGCCCTAATTTAGGTCAAAGTTAAGTGTTATTAAAGGCAACATTATTTTTTATGTTAAAGTGTATGCATGTAAACTAGTAACTCACGTTGAAAATAGAAGCAAAATAATATTTTTGTACAAAATCACAAGACAAGTTCAAATTCTTGTTTTTAAGTCACGAAATTAAAAACTACTACACGTTTTAGGAAAACATAAAGAGTGTGAAACCAATTGGGATTTGAAAAGAGGAAGGAAAACGCAATAAACTTCAATCCAAAATTATTTTTCCAATTAGGTAAGTTAAAGAAGTCAGTCTAGCGATTTCCCATTATGTATTCTGCCCGGGAAAATCGTCCCCCAAGGAATACAGAGTTCTCCATTAGTGCCCTGAGCAATAAAAGTAAACCTTCCCAGTATCTTTTCTTAAACTGTAGGGAAATTATGTTTCCTTAGACGGAATCGAACAGCTTGAGATACAACGTTTTGTCCCAGGTTATATGGCAAGCCTGATCGTTTGTTAAGCGTGGATTGTCAAGTTTTAAAACTTAAATGATGAATGAATTATTCTCCTACTCCTATTTTAGGTCAGAACATGAATTTGGATTCTCGAAATTCTTTAGTTAAACAATATTTCATTTTAAATAGAACGCCGGTGTCAGCAAGTGGGTAGATATGTGGGCGAGCTGTATTGTCGCGATATTGTCCCAGTTTAAAACACTTTACATTTCCACCTAACACTATCAAAATCCCATATAGATAGGTCAATATCTGTATATATTTGCGCCTAGGGAAATTTATTGCACAATCAAGAATCATCACATTTTTTAGATAAAACCAGTAGAGACTGATTCAAATATTTTAAGCTTGGATGCATCACGGAAGCATACGTTCTCTCTTTTTTTTAATCACTTGAATATGACACTTTACACAATATTACATATTTAAATATTTTCCAATAATTTAACGGAACGAAACATGTGATAATGGCTAAGGTTTTTTGTTCGTGTGTTACAATTAACGGCAAATGGCTCTAATTAACGCTATTGAATGGATTTTAAGGTTTGGGATTTTTAAGAGAAATTTCCACATTCCTTTCACTGTCCAATAAAATAAATCACTTAAAGACCCGAAGATTTGGTGTTAAAAACACATTTTACATTTAATTGTCTCCGTTTTTACAATTAATGTACAAAACATGACGATTAGCATTAGAGGTATAGAACTGTAGGCAAGACCCAGCACAGACTCTGTTGAAAATGTTTCCACTACAAAAATGATACCTTAATTATCTTCAAAGTAATATTGTTATTACGTTTTACCGACTCCAGTGTGTTATAACGGTCTATCATTGTTTCGGCTTTTAGCAGGGTAACTCAGATAAGCGATCAAGCACTCGCGATTTATGGAGGACTATTATTTCGTTTACATATTCACTTCGATTCCTTACTCTCGTTTCATTCCGTTACAAGTAGATAACTCTGTATGAAGCCTTTACACACTTCAGGTACCTAACCTTGTATAGGGTATGCCATTACCTCCTTATATATTCTATCAGACAGTTTTAGCTCTTATCTTAAGCATATCTGTATCCAGAAGTCTTTCCCATTCTTCATTTATAGCTGATATACTGGGAAGTGCATAAACAGCGTTTATAAAAATATCCTGTCTACTATTCCAGTGAACCTATTGGTGTAATTTATTCCAGTTAGTGTGGTATAAGGAGTATTACCTAGAGCAATTAGCAAAAAGGTTGTTACGTAGAGCAAGAGGCAAAAAAGGGTGTTACTAAGTGGAACTAACAAAAAAGGTGTTACCCAGAGGAAGTGACAAAAAGAGTTTTATATAGTGGAAACGACAAAAAAGTGTTGCCTAGAGGAAGGGATAAAAAGATTGTTATCTAGAGGAACTGGCAAAAAGGGTTTTGCCAAAAGAAAGAGACAAAAAAGGTGTTCCCTAGAGGAAGTTACAAAAAAGGGCTGGTTGTGAGACAAAATATAGATGTTTTAATTTGGATTAAATGATCCATTTAATAACAAACACATGATTATATTATCTAAACAAATATTTTCTTTTTGTTTCAAAGAGCACGCTATATTTCCATTGATCTATGGCGGATCTAAAAAAACCATGTATAGTAGAAAATAATTGTGTCCTAGTTAATGTTGCGTACTGTGTGAAAAAACCGCATTCTTTTATATTACAGCTCTGATCTCTACATGTAATGCCTCGCATATTATTTTCAAATCCTTATCAATAAAGTTTCAAAACTATGTGAATCTCGAGTTTCAGCTTTGAAGTTTTTTCTATTAGGAATATTCTTTTCACTGTCCAAGGCAAAAAGCAAGAGGCAAAAAGAGTGTTACATAGTGGAAGTGACAAAAAAAATGTTACACAGAGGAAGTGACAACAAGGGTTTTATATAGAGAAAACGACAAAAAAGGTGTTGCCTAGAGGAAGGGATAAAAAGGTTGTTATCTAGAGGAACTCACAAAAAGGGTAATACCAGAAGAAAGTGACATAAAAGGAAATTACAAAAAAGGGCTGGTTGTGACACAAAATACAGAGTATGTTTATTTTGGATTAAATGGTCCATTTAATAACAAACACATGATTATATCATCTAAACAACGATTTTCTTTTTGTTTCATTTGGGAAAGAGCACGCTATATCTCCAACGATCTATGGCGGGTCTAAATAAACCATGTATCATAGAAAATAATTGTATCCTAGTTAATGCTGCGTATATTATGGAAAAACCGCATCATTCTTCTATATTACAATTCTGCTATATAATTGTATTACCACGCATATTATTTTCAAACCCTTAAAAATAAAGTTTCAAAACTATGTCCATCTCAAGTTTCACATTTTAGGTATTTTCTATTAGGAAAGTTCTGAGAATGTTTCTTTGTAACGCCCGTCTGCTGCTAAATAAATTAATTTTAGAAGGTAATTCAACTTTATACGTTTCAATTTATTTCTTCCCACTATTATATATTTTATAAATTCTCCAAGATAGTTATTAAATCAGTCCCTTTTTAATATCAGCTACAATAGATGACCAATATTGCAGAATTTGATTATATCTCCAATTAAATACCAACACCAAGTTTGGGTAATTGCATCCTTGTTGACAAGGTTTTGTTGACGTAAGATGATGTAGTTTGATTTTAATACAGTTTTGAAGCATAACAGCATTGAAGTAGACGTTTCAATGATTAACTCTCTCACATAACAAGTTCTCAAAGTTTTTATTCAAAAAGTACATTGTTATTACCTCTTGTCAAATTTTTTAAAGAAATGCTTGTTAAATAATGTTTAACCTATTTTATTCATAACCATTGGCGAGCTCAATAAGCAATGATTAGGCATAGAAAAAAAGTAATGCTGGCCGTTTTTCAAGACTCTCTCACTTTTTCCATCACATCTACCTAATAATAACCTATGCTAAGTCACTATTAGTGATTATACCACTAGAAATAGTATGAACAATTGACGAAGATGATAGATATGTAAATACAACACTAAGTTTAGGAGAATATGAATTTAGTGAGGGAAAACAAATACACCAAAGTAAACTGGTAAAAACTGTGTATTTATCGCGAAAGAAAACCTTTTTTCTGAATTAAAATATATTGCATAATTGGTTTTGACATTAAACATAGTTCTCGTCTTCTGTGAAATTATTCGCAACTTACATTAATCCTGAATGTAATTACTCACAATAATGTCGTCATTTACTTAGGATATGATATTAAAATTACCTGAAGGTTTTGCAGGTTTGTTATTAGTTTCTCTGTGTTTAAATCATGTTATCATTGTAGTTAAATTAAATAACTCAGTTACAAAGAATAATAGTTGCATATCATGTCACTCCATTCATTAATATGGTTTCAAGTGGTTTAGACTAGACCCTGGTTTAGCATATAATCGATTCTGCTCGGGCGATATATACTTTTCTCCTGATCCTAGAACTAAGAGAATCTTTAGTCCTTTCCTAAGACCATACTTTAATTCAATTTCCCCCTCACTTTCCTCCTTCTGTGTGTATAACGGATAGATACGTCTTTGTGACCTGGCTAGAGAGTCGATCTACATCAAGTACCAGACTCTGCACACGTATTGCCATTCTCCTATTCTCTACCAGTTATGTTCCTACCTCAATCAAATCGATATTCCAATTCTTTTCTATTCTTCGTAGATCATTTATATATATATATATATATATATATATATATATATATATATATATATATGTATATACATACATACACACACACACACACACACATATATATATATATATATATATATATATATATTGTAATCCTTAAATGAATTATTTTTCTTGTTGAATATGTATGGTGAAATAAAATAATTTTCATAAACAAGAATATACGAGTATTACTTCACTTTATTGTTGATTGAAGCTTTTCGCCAATTTACATTATTAGCGTTTTCAAAATTTATAAATCACTGTCCAGCTATGTAACTAGAGTAAGACCGTAAGACTGGAGTCGTACTCTTGTCACATAGCTCGAAAATATATTAGCTATGAATAAAAAAAACAGTTTTAAACAAAATCAATGGAAATAAAATTTCTGTTCAAATTTTCTTATAAACAAGCTATTACCTATATGACAATTCCCAAATCACACACTCACCCAATCAGGGATAAACCACTCAATCTGTCACCTCACAGATGCTACCTGACAATTGTAAAATCTAGTGATTAATTGTTCAACATTCAATTTATTTCACTTTCATAGGAATTTATGTGACATGTGTTTGGGGTATGAAGAGCTTTATATAGGCATATTTATATTGCTTTTTTACAATTGATTTGATCAAAGAGAGATAAATGAAGATATTTTACTTAAGCTATATTGTAAGCTCATACGTTGCTATGTCAACTATAGCATTACTATAGTTTTGTTGAAACTAGGTAAACATTTTTAAAAGTTCGATTGATCTGAGAGTTAAAAAAAGATTTAAAAATATGTTACCTAAACAGGCTAATAGGCTATGCTCTACATCCTAAGCCACGAGTAAAGCTAATGCTTAGCGTCTTAATGACAGATTATTTTTAAAGTACTGACATTGCGAATTATAAAGGAAAGCGTTTATCCTTTATTTAACATTACATAAAAAAATATAGTCAACTGTACAGATAGGTGTGCCTATTGTCAGGTATTGTTGTAATACACAAACCCTACCTTGTGTTCTGTCTCTTTGTAAAAACGAACTTTAGTCACTTAAAATTACCCTACACATTATATTCTTTAAAGAGAAAAATACCCCCCCCATTTTTTTAGCTATGTGTTACTTCAATCTTGTAAAAAAACTTAAAAGTAAAACTTGACTCGATTTTCTTCTGAAAAGAATTTTGATATTTTTACCAGTCTTAAAATTAGAAAAATATCCCTTGCAAAGTTTAATAATAAAACATTCTCACAATTTAGGTTACAAATGGTTACCTGGTAGAGGATAAGTTTGTTAAAGTTTTGCGGAGAAATGGGTCGATATATATATATAAGTGAACATATTGTAATAAGTCTCTTCAGGTTTGCTTCCAAACCAGAACATATAACGAACACTTTCAAATCTACCTTGGGCCAAATAATAACAATAATTTCGACAGCAGCATTAGCTATCCTAATAATTTGTAGCTATCTAATAAGGTAATGAAAGTAATGATTAAGTTAAATTTATAAACACAGAACAATCGAGAGTATTCCTAAATAAGCTACCTTGATAATCTTGACTAATTACACAATACCAGCTTCTGGCAGTCATAAACGCTTTATATATAGTACATAAAATGTTTACTAATTACTTCCTTAACGGTTCCGTGGAGATCCAAAATTCGGCTCCTGTATGAAATACACTATATTGGCTGCAAGACAGACTACACTGATTCCTTAACATTTACGTTGTGCCGTTTTCCTTGTTACGTTAACCCATAGTCCCCCTTTCGGTAATTAGCTTTTCGTCGGTCGAATTCGTTTAAATCTTATAATGTGCTAGATGAATTATAAATTTCCTAAAAATGAATTGTATATAATAATTTCTAGCTCCCCTTTTTCCTACTCATTTTTAGTAATAAAAACTGCATCTAGCCTTGGTGTAATATTTTCTCGGCCAATTATGTTTACAATTGTTTTGTTTCTTCCATTATAAAAAGAAATATTTAATCGAATTTAGGTAGAGAGGCTTCCTTAAATGATACTCAAATTTTGCTCTTCCTTCCGTCTACTAATTGTTTTAAGCTTATGGAAAGCTCATGAAGCTCATTTCAGTTTCATGAGTTTTATAAAACTCATTATAACTGTATATATTTAAGCAGCTCCCTACCAAGAAGGGAGATAGTGAAAGTATCACTTTCAACTTGAGGGAACAAAACCACACTAATACCTCTGTCTTACTTGATATATTGGCATCCACCTACCTGTTCAAGATTAGATGTTCTTCAAGAAAAGTTGATAATTTATATGAGGGGGTGGGCCTCTATGTAAGAGGTGGATGGGCCTAATCTTCACTTTCCTTCAACCCTATTATATTGCATAATTATGCTGAATATATTAAAGTGGGACAGCTGTTACATCCTTGGGATAAGTACATAATCCTATTTATGTAAAGTAAAGAGTTAGCGAAGAAGGAACGCATTGTTATAAACTCATAACGTGATCTTTCGCACTTATTAGGCTGTTCTCCGAATTTGATGAAATATATTGCTCCTGGCAAATATATTTAAAACTTCTGGAGAGTTTTTTTGTAATTAGATTAGATGCATAGCTTTGTTGAAATTATTTTTATTAAAAAATGCCTTCAGTTTGCTCTATTCCAATCTTGATTATAATGGTGATTGGATTTTTGTTAAATTACGATGTACTTGCTCATATATAGAAATGAGCAACTCAAGACATCTTTAGAGAATGAATGATATTTGAGAACTTTTAACAATGGAATTTATTTACCATAATACAACTCTGAGTTTTTTCTCAAGTGTTTTAGTGGTATAACATATATTTTAAACTATATTCTATAAAAAGGCCTGGAAAATATTGCATTTAATGCCATAAAGATATGAACTATCGCAACTTAATTATTAAGAAATAACTTCCGTTTGCAGTATAGCGCGTCAATATATAGCCTACTCTATTTAAACCCTTGTTACAAAATGTTTACATTTTCCTTATTTTAAGATCGAGAAACTTTGATTTGTAATTGTGTAAGTGATTTAATACTACAGTTAACTCCCGATTATCCGGGATAATTACCGGCAGGGCCGTCACGGATAATGCGAAATCACGGTTAAAACAAATACCATAATATCCTCAGCCCTACTTCTAACCAATGACTGTAAAAACAGCTGATAAATAGTATCGCCGCCTGTTGTACCGTCACTACTGTACAGTTCGTTTTGATCAGAAGCAACGCATAGACTGACCACTGAGGAAAGGTAGTGTTTATGTTCGACTCGAGCGATCGCGTAATTCCGCGAATTCGGCGGTCGGATTTATTCACCGAAAAACGGCCGCTCGCGCTCGGGGTTATCGCACCTCCATGCATCACCTTCGATGCTTCGATGTGCTCTGATCTGATTGGACGTTGGAGATCAACGTGTAATTAGGGATTCGCGCGTCATAGACTTTAGAATTTATAAAAGGACAACAAGAAATATAACGTAAACTCAGACATCCTGACCGAAACTCTGCCCGCGAGTGCGCGTCGCGCGGAAACAGGTAGGAAGGATTTAGGACACGGAGTGGCGACTGCGGGCGAGTTGACAGTCTATAAATTATTCCGTAAAGGTTACTGTACGCCCCAACGACCGCCCGCGCACGCATCCGTCCGCCGCTTTCACATTTGACTCCTCCCGCCCCACTGCTTCAAGTGGAGCTGACGATCCCGGTTGATAAGCAAACCCGGTTGATGCGATCCCGGATAATCGGGAGTTGACTGTATAGGGAAGTCTTAATTTATTAGAAGGAAATGTAGCAAAATCCAATCTATGTGGTGAAACATTCATTGTATAATACACAAGAAGATGTGGTAGAGAAATAATCTCTACAAGATTCTTCATATTTACTAAAAAACAAAGGAAATAGGATAAGCATGCCTATAATCAACCCCTTTTAAAAACGGCGAAACAATGTTTCGAAAAAAGTAGTAATGTGAAGATAACTATTTTTCATAGGAATAACCTACAGAAATATCAGGGAATCAGAAAGATTAAGGCCAGGTGAAGAAAGTCGGACATTAGCACTTGTCCCCTTTAGCTGGAAATGTAGCACATGTCCACTTAAATACTGTATATAGGTCAAAATAAGAGGAAATTATGATATACGGTTAAGAACATTTTTTCCACATGAAAAATAAGAGGCCGAAAAATCTGCAATGGGTTTGAAGAACATCATGTTTTTACAAGTCGACGATGTAAGCCTTTTGTAGAGTGTTATTAAATATAATGAGATTTAATATAATAGGATCCTTATCAAGGGGATCAAAACATATCAAGAAATTAAACTTTTAACATACTTCGGAAATCGCTTGAACTTACTTGGCTATGTATGCACACTTGAAATATTACACGGATAGAGTCTTATAACAAGGTTAAATTTTGTAAAATATAAAAGATACGAAACAAAGCTACTTATTTAAAGCTACTACAACATTTTTACTTGTTAATAAACTTTAAAAAGTAGTTTATTAAAAGTTTTAATCAAGGCTCTACCACAGATAACAATAATAAGGGTTGCAGCGACATTGGGATCTTTCCTCTGCAGTAGCTGGAGAGAGACAGATCAGAAGCTCAAGGTTTCTTACGGTACGTTAAAAAACCCACCCAACCATTAAACATTCAGAAAAAATTCTTTCATTGGTTTACAGTATTTATCATTGCATTCTTTTGTCTGATAACATTTTTGGGAACGATAATGTCTTTTAAACTAATCCGACTTTAGATTAGCTAAAATATAACAACTATTTATGCAACATGCTGAATTATAACAACAATTATTTAGTATGTAACAATACATTTAAACAAACATGAACAAATACTTATTTAATCTTAAAAAGGTGTTGGCTATTTCAACATGAAAGGTCATGTAATATTTAGACGATTGAGGAACATTTGCTACAATCGTATTTTCTTAATAGAGTATTTTCTAAAAAAATGGTAAGATTTGATCAGGTTTGATAGTAATGCAAACACTATGTGTTATCGAATTTATATTATTCATGGTGTAAGTAGATGAGCGGGATTGTGTCTGTGTAAACGAGTGGGATGAGGAGACCAGAATATAAGGAAAGTAGGCGTTAAAGCAACACGTTAGCGCTCAATGTGTTGTCTAAGATCCTGCGTGTGAAAGGATTACTTCACGAATCCGACGACAAACAATGATTACCACACAATGGCCACTAGCGTCTATTTTACATACCAAATCCTAACACAATCACCAAGCAATAGGACTTAGAGTTTGAACACTGTACCATTTAGTGTGGTTATTGCAATGCACTAGGATGTGATGACTACCGGAAACTTTTAGAAACATGATATCGCCCAACGTATAATCATAGGTATTTGATAATATATAGTTTAAACTTTCATCTGTTTTGGTTTTTATAACATGATCCAGGGCTTCCGAATTAATAAACTACAATTATTATTGTTTAATTTTAGTTTTGTCCAACATTTCTTGAATAATTCATATGGCTAGTCATAAAAAAACTAAAAAAATATAACAAGTGATTCCAGTCCAATTATTTAGATTGGGCTAAGTAAGCTATCTTCCAAATGCTGTGATCTGTCAACGCATTCCAGTACGGACTTTTTCCAGTATGCGCAAAGTTATCACTTACGTAGCAGTAAATAACGGAGAGTGAACGTGTTTCTACTGCCCTTTGTTTTTATAAGAGCGGTAACGAGTGTTCCGCAGAGGGTGTGTTGAGTTACTACAGTTATTATTCTTTACAAATCCTCTAGTAAAATATGAACAAAAACTGTGCACCAAAAGCTAAAAACCTGTAAATTTCTCCCACTTGAAATACGTAAATGAATAAGTTTCAATATTTGAGCGTTATGTCGATATTATTGAAAATTGCCTATGGTTACGTGTATCATTAATCACTTAGTAACATCCCTTACAACAGAAGCGCTCCAACATATTCATAGTGATTGTGTAATATTGAAAATGTTAAAATTGAAAAAAAATTCATAACAGAAATGATAAACGAGATTTTTGGGTTTGTATCACAATAAAACACATAAAATGTTTTAGAAAAGTATTTAAATCCCTTAAAGTTTGTTTATTGAGCTTATTATTTATTGATTTTATTATATACACTATTATCCCTAGAGACGTCGCGGGGTAATTATTCTCCCAGTGAGTTTCCAACATTGATTAAAAAACAGTAGCAAACCCGTATCTATTTCTGTCCCTACATCACCATTTTGACAGCTTTTGTATACTTATAACAGTACTAAGTTATTGTTGCAACAGCTAGGAAAGTTTTTATCCTGCACGAGTCCTAACTTTACATTACTAATTTCAATAAGTCAGGTTTATTTCTATGTGTATTTTGCAAGGTATTATATTTTGTATTTCTTCACTTATTATAAAAACAACTGAAATTAATTTTAAATTGTATATTGCAAGGTTTTAACATAAATTAATTTTCATTTATTTTTTGCAAAAGTTTTAGGAGAGAATTTTTTTAATATATATTTTGAGAGGATTTTATAGATGAAGTTCATTTTAATTTGTATACCTAATAATCTATTTAAAATTATCTAAGTACGTATATTGTCAGGGTGATAAGAAATGACACACATTTTAATAATCGCGATTTACAAGAGACGGAAAATAAAGTATATGGAGGATCTTCAAGAAGTACGTGATATTGTCAAGGAAAGCGTTCATTACTCCGAGAGTGAACAAAGTGCCTACAGTGATGTTGATCAGGCTAGGGCTGTTTATGAAGACGTTGACAGAGATTTGTATTTCGGAATTGAAAATCCACGTAACTCTCGTAATATAAATAACGCGAATGATACTTTAGAGGAAAATTACGCTAAAATCTGTCGCTTAGAACTGAACTTGGTTGAGTACACCTCTGACAAATATTGTGTTTGTAAACTATTTTTGTTTATGAAATATTTTGTTTCTATAATTATTGTAACAAGAAACGTTTATTAAGAATGTAGGCTACAGCTTTATTCCAAAAACGTAGACAGAACTATTAAAGAACTTGGACAAATAACAATAAGAAACTGTGCTAATTGTGGGAAAAGTGTTTGTTAAGACCAATTAGTTGAAAAATATGTTTTGACGTATAAAAAAGTGAATCATATTGTATTTGTTTGTTCATATCTTTTGTAACATAAAATGTGTTTTAATAATTTAAAAAATTTATAACACAAACTATTTTACTTTTATTGACCTGAAAACTAGTTGGGGTAAAAGAAATTACCCCCGCGCGAGCTCAAATGTAACGGGTATTAGCGCGAGTTCTCTAGGGTTAGTAAAATTATTACACTTTATTTAAAATCTATCAGGAGCGACATAGAGAAATAGTGTAGAAAACGCCGAAATATGGAAACAATTGTGGGAGAAGCTTTCTAGACTATTCCTCGCGGATGATCAAATTGTCATAGATGAAGACAAAGAACATATTAGCTATATGATAGGAGAATATTAGGAAACAGGCTTAACATTGTAGATTTAAAATTGTTTATATCTAGTGGTAGGCGCAGACGAGATTTGCGACCTTGGAATAGAAAACTGGGAAATCAACGAGGCACAAAAGTGGAAATATCTAGGGGTGAACTTTAATAAGAAAGGCGATAGTGATGATAAACAAAGGCAGAGCGGTGACACAGACCTTAAACTCTATTCTCTGCGAAAGACAATTACGAGAGAAACAAAGAAACACATTTATAAAAGTATAAACTCAGAGCGTTACACTCTACGGTTCAGGTGTATGGGATTTTATCAAAGCTAAAAATATACAATTTAATGATAATAGAAATGGAGTATTTACGACAAAGCTGCGGTGAATCGAGATTGAAAATGGTCAGAAATAAACAACTTTTTAAAAAGTTGAAAATGGATAAGAGTATAAGGGAGGAGGTAGAGAGAAAACAATTGACATGATTTGGACTTGATGCCGTTATTATAGAATGACGTCGGCAGTGGCCCTTACCTGAAAAGAAGTATCATCCAGCTAAAAAAAGTCTATGAATAACTCTGTCTTTATCCATCTGTCTAAACGTCTGAATGTATATCCCTACCTACCTCCCCCCTCTCTTTCCAAATTTCAAATTATACCAACTCAGGTTTTCCCACAGCACATTGCTAACATCGAAGCCCAGTACTGACTTTTGGCAAATTTGTTATTAAAGTTTAAAAGTTGCACAGTTTGTATTTTTTAGGGAAGACAGCCAACGTTTTAGAACATTCTAATCACCGACGTATTACTCAAATTCAGTTTCAAAGATGTTAAGTTTAGGCTTCTTTTTGGTGACTGTAACACTCTTCCTTGGTATTTATTTGTACACACAGCAGTCGGGTGACCTGAAAGGCCTTCCACTGTGTCGACACACTACCTGATCTTCAAAATGTCTCAAAAACACTAATAATCACATCGTTACTAGAAGGGTTTTAATAAAATTGTTTCGGAAAATGCAGTGTTTGACAAATTTGGGCCGCCCGCACGTCCTTTCCAAATGAGTGAAAATAATGATGTACGATAAACGTTTTCTCTGCATTAGTTAGCACCATGTCAGCAAAAACTATCAGTCAAATGAAATACATCAATACGAATACGCGTCAACAATCAAAAGTTGTCAGCTGATCAAGAAATCAACTTACAGCTGAATCGGTTTCAGTACTGTTGATTTGGTAGTGAACACTAAATATACTCTTTTTCATAAGAACTTTAAAAAGCATTAGGTAAACTGTAACAAATTTTATTCAGAAAAAAATTTTACTACTTTTGAAGAACGCCAGGAAAATAGTTTTGGCGAAATTTAACACTAAAATATTGGCACAATTTATGTTAAAAATATCTAGGTAATACGTTTCTAAGGGCTGAACTAAGGGAGAATAAGTTTGTTAAAGTCTTATGGAGCCTTAGGTCGATATATATTTAAGTGAACAGATTGTGATGTGCTTATTCAGGAATATTTATAAACTATAGCATTTAAGGTACAATTTCAGAGCAGTCTGAGGCCAAAAGGAAACAATAATTCCGATAGCAACTAATATTGCGGGCGGAAATGAATAGCTATTAAAGGTAATGATGCAAATAAATTTATGAATTCAGATAAACTCAAAATACTTCTGAAAAGGCTTCCTGATAATCTTGATAACAATTAAATTGTTATCTTTGTATTTTCCTATTTTTTCCGTGAGTTTCGAAAATTCGGCGCTTGTACTAATTGCACTATATCAGCTGTAAGACAGGCTGTATGAAATCCTTAACACTAAGCTTATTCCGTTTTTTTAGTTACGTTTTAACTCTCAACGAATCGGTTTGTTGTTGGTTTGATGTGTTTAAATCTCTTAATGTGATATATCCATCCCTAAATCTCATAACAATTAACAGTACGTCGTAATGGGTTACTCACCTTTAACTGCTCAGTTTTAAAATAGTTTATTTTTAATAATAAGAGTTTTCCATATTCCTGTTGCAATATGTTCATGACAAATTACATGTTGCATTTTTTTTGTACGAATATGTAAAAAAGATATAAACTCTTATCGGTCCAATGATAGGATAAACGCTTCCTTAAATGATTTTATTCCTTTCGCCTACTAAATACTTTCCTTGTGGACTGCTTGCTTCAAGCAATTCACAAGGAAAGCTCATACAGTTCATTTCAGATATATAAAATTCACAATAAATGAAAACACTTTAAGCAGCTCCGTACAGAGAGGAAAGATAATAAAAATATCACCTCCATCTTGAGGGAACAAAATTACACTAATACCTCTGTCTTGCTTGTTAGATCCTGGTAAAAGATTAGGTGTTCTTTAAGAAAGTTGATAATTTATATTAGAGTGTATTAAGGGGTGGAGGGGCCTAATTATATCCTTCAACCCTAATTTATTGAAAAATTATACTGAATATATTAAAGTGGGGCAGCTATTACATCCTTGAGATAAGTACATAATTAACAATAACTGGTAATATCTTTAACCCGTTTCTCCCCAATTTTAACAAATGTCAAATGAAAAAGAAACATTTTAGCAGCAAGGTTGTTTGTTAGCATTGCCAGGGAGTAATTTTTCAAATATGTTGGTTTAGTTCTCTGATACTGATAGTATAAATATATTTAAGAACCTTCATTAGAAACTATGTAAAATAGTAAACATATATCTTTTACACAAAGTAGGAAATCTATAGTAAACATTGATGTCGCATTTGTCAACAATTAGCATGAGTGGCAGGGTTGAAGATAAGAATCCAAAACTGATCTTGTCTTGTATGTTAGCTGAGAGGCAATAGCATCACAATTTGAAAACGGCGTGCATATTTTTGACGTCAATACTTTCTTGAAAGAAGGAAAAAATATAATGCCCTCTAAGGATCATAAAGAAAGCAACTACATGCTGAAACTGAGTAAATCCACAATGTTTTGTCTAAAATGCATTGTGTGAAACATCTACTTCACAAATCCGACGTCATCCTATAACTACCGCACTATGGCAAGTAGCACCTCTTCTAGATACCAGATCCTGAGGTAAATGGACTTGAGTTTGAACTCCGTACTATTAAGAGTGGTTATTGGAATGCCACTAGGTATAGATGACTACCGGAAAGATTTTAGAAACATTTAATAAGCTACGTTTTGTATTATCGATTGTCTATTTGTTTCTAAAACAATTGTGTTATTACTTAAACCTTTTCTCCAAAACGTCTTGAATAATTCATATGACTAGTCAAAAAAAATATGTAACAAATTGTTTCAATCCAATTATTTAAATTGGTCTAACTAAGCTATCTTCCAAGTGCTGTGATCTGTCAAATTCAAGTGACGATGGGTAAAAGGCGTTTCCACTATGCGTAAAGTTATCAGTTCCGTTGCAGTAAATAATGGGAAACGTACGTGTGTCTACTGCCCTTTGTTTTACAAAAGGGGTAACGCATGTTCCACAAAGGGGTGTCGAGTTACCACACTCTTGTCCTAAATAAATTCTCTAATAAAATGTAAACAAAACTTTGCGTCAAAAGAGAAAAACGTCTAAAGTTTTTCCACTTAAATTACGTCAATGAATAACAAGGTTCAATATTTGAGCGTTATGTTGATATTATTGACAATTGCCTCTGGTTACATGTACCATCAATCACTTAGTCAACATCCCGTTCACCAGGAGCGCTGTCAGGATATTCATAGCGGATGGATAATATTGAAAATAACAAAATGTAAAAAAAGCCATAACAAAAACAATAAGCTAGATTCCTTGCTGGGCTTCTAATAAAATATGACAAACCAAATATTTCAGAAAAGTAATTAAATTGCTTTGATGTTTTTAAATGAGCTTATTATTTATCGATTTTGGTCCTATATAGTCTAAGTTTTTGTTAAAATTATTTCCTTATTTATTTTAGTAGAACGTTTAGTTAAATAAATCTGTACACGGCTTACTTTTGAAGTAGGACTTTTTAGGATATTATAATATTAACCACGGTTAAGAGGCATGTATAGCAGAAGAAAAGTTATGCATTATTTTACATTTTCAAAAAATTTCAAAAGTCTTTACCTTAGACATATTTTTTCCTCATTTATATAAGTTGAAGTACAATCATTCCTCACATTTTGTTAAAATAATATTAAAGAATGATTTTTGCTGCTGCACTTACCTGAAGAGAAGAGTCTTCCTGCTACTAACTCTGTCTCTGTTAGTTTGATAGTATATACTGATTGGACAAGGTACTACATGCCTGTCAATCGTGACCTTTCTGGTTGTACAATTCGGCCAGTGACGTGAGTTTGAATAACCTCTACAATTACACATCGGACAAAATGTATTTCTGCATAGCTACCGTGTAAATAGCGGTTTTCTTCACATTGTGTTCTTAGTACGGTATGTTCGTATGTATTAACTGAGTCTGCACCCAACTGTACGTAGACGTTGTCGCATAGTAAATGTCTATAGATTGGTAGGATCCGTGATGTAATGATGTGGTAGCATTCAGTGTGTTGCTTGGCTATTTCTGGAGTAGATCGAGCGCTACCGGACGATGTCTTCAAGGTTGGTTTTCCAGTTTTAATTATTTTTCGGAGATTTATAAATTAGTGAACTCAGAACCAATTCAATTTAATTTTATTTATAAATATTTCTAATTTATAGAAGATCCCGTAATAACGACCAGAGAGATGATAAAATTAACACTGTAATTATTAAACTTGATTGTATTAAAAACCTAAAAGACTAGAGCCCGCCTTTTTAGTAATTGTAGTATTAGTTGAGCAGACAATCTTTGTCATTGCATCGTATTAATGTAATTGTTGAAATTTGTAACAATTGGATGGCAGATGAATAAATATAAGTGATGTTAAATTTATGTGGTTGTTAACTATTTAGAAACCTGAAGGTGTGACTACTGAAAGGTAAGGTAACTATTCTCTACAATTACCAATATTTTTCATTTGTCAATTTGGCTGTTGCAACACGCACTCGCAAGCGCTAACACAACACAGGAGAAACTCAAATAAAGGCGTCTGTAGTTTAAAATAACTATTCTAAGATGGAATTCTGCAGCTGCCAACCGGAACGTTAGCTAAGGATGCGATATTTTAGCCTATAAAGCGTTTGATAAATAATTGGTCTATTTCGGGACAATAGGCAACGCCAACTACTGCAACTTGTAGCTACTGTGCAAGGTTTCCCTCAATTCGGTGCCACGCTACGTCATGTTAATTACAAGTAATAATTGTTACATTGATAATTTGCTCAAATTATTAAATTTTCTAATAGAGTCCTTCCCTCTCGCACTTTCTTTCCCTTTACGGACCCGTAATGCATACAAGTGTTATATCGGAATACCTATTTGACTTTATAGGGTGTTATAACTTTGCTATTATATTACTTTAAATTATTCCAGAGACTGTATGTGTGAGTACCATAGTTAGAAATTCATTGTTACAGTCACGGAACAAGGCCTCATCACTCGACAAAATTTTAAGAATAATAATCTGTTCAGGTGCCTTAGTCTTGAAATGTGTGAATGTTCACAGATTATTAGGTAATTAGGAATTTATATTTATTATTCAGTTGAAGTTTTTTTTTTAATAATCTATTCCACTACGCAGACAATTGCAAGATCTCCGGTTTCATATTGGTCTGAGTAAGCGAAAAACCTTTTAGACCTACCCATACAATAAAAGCGAAACCAGCTTTAAATACATGTAGTAAAGCTAGATAGGTTCTCGTAGGTAGATAGTCTCTTATAACTAGAAGGGAAAATATTAGTTGCCTTATAACTCGACAAATAGCCTCTCGTCTTGCGTAAATATTCGCTTATTTAAACAATTTAAAATGTTTCAACGGACTATTTTACGCTGCGGCGATCAAAGGAGCTTAATTTCACAATTTGTAAAATGTCGTAATATGCTAAGCTTAGAATAACATTACAAGCATTTCATTCTGGAATAAAAATTCAAAAAATATTTATTTTGAATTTCAGGGTAGTTTTTAAAAAGCGAATACTTTGTGTTTCTACAAAGTATGTTTAAAAACCTGAAAAATCATTTGATACATTTTGAGGGAGTGAGAATTCCAAAGGAATTTTGCTTAATAGAGTTATTATTGTTTGACAAGTTTATTTTATATATTATATGTGTTATATTTTACATTGTATATGTTTACGTTCTAAGAGTTTTATTACAAATATCCATTATGTATCTGTGTGTGCATTTAATTTAATCAGAGATAGTTTTTAATGCTAGACACGTTATTTATAAATAGAATATTCTTCATTGGAACGTATGTTTAGGGGTTAAAGAGTGTTACACTAACCATTTTCATAAGAGCTTAATAAATGTAGGTTTAATGAAGTCTGACGTAAATATGTTGTTAGGTACTGTGTCATATTGAGGGAAAAATTATATATGCATACAATAATGTATCTAACTATGTATATAGTAATGCATACACCAATATATACAATAAAAAGTACACACCTAAGCCAATCCCTTCTACATCGTCCAGTATATACAGTGACGAAGCACGGTTACAAAACAAAAAAACGTTCCCTAAAATTGAACCAATTAACATTAGGAAACTGTAGCACCAACATGAATACAAAGCAATAATTACATAACATAACAACAAAAGCAGTAAGCTTTTCCTGGCAAACTACTAGAATCTAATTTATTTCTGCACCCAGTGTCGGTAGGGATAGTTTCCAAATATATACTACTTCCTTTTGACAATTTAATTTTCTAATTCTATTCCTTTAATAATAATGCTGGTAGCACTGTAATGATCTGGGTCAAATAAAATCTAGATATTTATGTTTTCTTTTCTCTAATCAATAAAATTATTCATAAAAAATTAAAAATTGTTCTTATTGCTGTTATTTTACGACTGTTAAATTCTTAATTTTATATAATAGCACAGTACGAGTAATTAGTAAAACTATTATATTGCAAATTTATTTTTGTAGGTAATATATTTTTTTATCGTTTAATTCAAATTACCAAGAAAATAATTCTACAGTAAAAACATGTAAAACATTTTTCCCTTAATTAGAAAGTCTGACAATTTTTTTCATTTTCTCATATTAAATACGGTACAGGAAGAAGTAAGTTATACCTTTTTCCTCATATTTTAGCGGAGCTGTTTGTAAAGATTGGTACTCCTTATTGGACTCACAGATAAATATCCACCTCTCAATCTTTATTGGTTACCTGTATATTTTTTCACATCTTTTCCGTGTTTCGCCGATTTCTGTCTACAGGTAGAAAGAGAAACCCTTCCAAACCTTCTCACTCTCTCCGCTTTTTAAGGTACTACGTTTATTATAAAGACTTTTTATAAAAATCAATTCTTTTGGTTCCAGAGTCGTACATTATGGTGTAACCTTGTTTCCATTTTTGTCTTAAATAACTCAGTCATGCTACTCAGTGCTAAATCAGTGAGTGCCTACTTCACTGGCTGACCCAAGTGTTATTGGCAAATCATTATAAGGAATACAGCAAATTGCGTTACTTATCAGGACGTACGCTTTTCCGCCTGCTTCCATAGAAATGTACCACACCCTGTGCAAGTACAGTACATTTAATGTTCGTTTAGTAGAACAATTCTTTAAATTTGGAACGCTTAAATTAAGTAGAGAGTGAGTGAACTTATTGTATTAACTTGTGTTTGGTTAGAGTAGCATAAAATGGAATTTTATTAGTTGACCTTTACACTTGAAAATGCTCTTAGTGTCTTCAAACTCAAACCCCTCTCATAAAAGAATGAATGGTTTATGGTTCATAGTCGAATTGTTTTCAATTCGAAGTCCAAAGTGGTCCAGACGTAATGACGTCATACGTGATATCTGGGATAGGTTAGTTTCTGTATTTAAGAAAAGAATAGTTACACTGTAACTCTATATCTTATCCCTATAAAGTTAGCTTTTAAGAACTTGTTATTTCTTCCTGATATCCTAAATAATTTGCTCCCTCTATTTTTTAAATTTGGAATGAATTTAAATTATTAAAAATTTAATTAACTTATGTTGTCAATTTGTGTCTATTTGTATGCGTTAAAATAGCGTAAAATGGGATTTAATTTTCAGACTTTTGCATTGGAGTAAGAATTATTCCCAAAGTCACCTCCGAACCTCATAACCCAATCACCTCTCAATTTTATCAATAAACCGTGTAAAATGTTTATTACACCAACAAATCATTCGTGATTAAAAATCAGTTACACTTTTATTATAGACCTGTTACAACAAATGTATCGGTGAATGCTTTCTATAAGATATCGATTTACCTCACAAATTCTACAGGTTTTTCAGAGCAACCTGTTTATTTTCGTAGAGCTGTCAAAAGCCTGCCGGAGTTCCCATTAGTCTGGTTTCGTACTCCCGATAAATCAGTCAACTCGTTTCAATGAAACATATACAAAAATGTTTCTACACTCATTCTTTATCATGGGAAGTCTTTGCTAAACATTACTGACACTTTATTATCAGCTATATTTAAAAAAACCGCACGTGTTACTGGCTGTTGTAGAATTTCATTCTAGCGAGGAATATTGCTGAGTAACATGTGTGAATGCGGAGTTTCATTAGATTTACATTTTCCATAGTTAATATAAAAAAAACCTAATTTAATAATATATGTGTCATGCTTAGGGTATTTTATGTATCGTTTTTTAAATGTGTCATAGCAAAACAGTCGTTCATGCAAGACTTGTAAAGGGTTCTTTATTTTTACATAACTTGTTTATTTTTTCTTTTATTGTATACTTACTTATCTTCCTTTTTATTCCAGTAAACTAATTTAAAAATAATTTATGAATTACGGTTTTTGAGATAGAACCAATTAAATTAGGGGAAAATGTTTCCTTTTTTATTATTGTTAAAATGGAACGACTGTTTATTGTACGAAGATATATATATATGTTGAAACTTTTATTTCAATATATTGTTTTCCAGGTTATATCAAAAGCAATGTGTATATTACAATATGTTTTGTGCATGTAGTATATTTTCTTATGACTTGTTGAATGTTTATTTATCCAATATTCAGCACTTGGTGTTTTTATCTCCTATTATAGGGTGGCGTTGCACATAATTGTGGGTTAGCGATGAAATCGTACAAAAGTATACTTTCCAACCAAGTGTATATATATACTACACCATGGGAATATATACTACACCACCACCATTGTTACGGAGAGTAACTGATAAAGAAGTTTGAGTTAAAATCACTGCTGGTGAAACTCCTGAGGAATGGAAATTTGGAAAATTTCCGTGTGACATGTAAGCGTATCGCTGTGTTACGTTAGTGACACATATGTTCGCTCAATCATATCAAAAATGGTTTCATAAGATCGCCGTAGCATCTAGAGCTTCGATGCAACTCCTTGACCGAAAGTGGAACTTCAATTTAACCATTTAAAAAGAGTGAATAAAATGTGTTTCTCCAGCTAAAAAAATATTTTATTTGTTAAAATTGTTTGGCTGCAATTTTGTTCTTTTTAATTTCAATTTACCTGGTTATTAAAATTATTTCTTAACAGAGATTTGTTGTTTTATTTTTATCCTTAAGATAGACGTATGATAATTACATTACAATTAAATGGAGTGTAGAGTAAAAAAACAAAAATAGATTGTGCTACTAACATACAACACAGCATGATAGACCACAGCTTCCTTTAGGGCGCTAGTATGCGCCTTTTACCGATTTATGAGTTTTTTGCACTACTGGAAATTGAAATATTTTTACAG
The DNA here is from genome assembly GCA_036971475.1 of Prosapia bicincta. Taxonomy (NCBI): domain Eukaryota; kingdom Metazoa; phylum Arthropoda; class Insecta; order Hemiptera; family Cercopidae; genus Prosapia; species Prosapia bicincta. The sequence goes on along the minus strand of JBAIZL010000005.1, from coordinate 43,811,347 downwards.
TATTATTTTTGGTTTCTTATTCCTTAACTCAATTAATACAATATTTTCACTATAGCACTATAAAATATTATTGGTTAGGCACTGTAAAAATACTTGTAAAATGACTGATGTTCGAAAAACAAATTTTAAGTAAGATGCACTAGCTGGGAATTCAATATATATTTTGTTTTTACTTGAATTTTACTTATTTACCCTAGAGGCAACCTTTCCGAGATAAAGCTTTAAAAAAAATTTGTCGAACCTTAATATATAGTATATACTTATACGTAAAGGCGCCGGGTTCTCTGTTTTTATATAGGCCTATGTTTGTCAAAAATATAGGTTTCGTATTTTTAACCAATAGAAACAAAATTATAATCTTGTTTTATAATTGTAAACAAACTTTGAATCTAACTGTGTCAAAAGTTCAAGGTCTACAAAAAATTACAAATTTTATTTTTGACTCCCCAAAATATATAGGTTTAATGGGTTTGTATGTAAAATAAAACACAAACCTTTTCCTAAAAACACGGCAAAATAACAACACTTACTCTAAAATACAAATGTGACTGAATAGCCTGAGCACAAATTTCTTTGAAATTTTATAATAACTAATTTTATATCTTTACCCTAGTTTTCATAAATTTAAAATTAATCATTTCAAATAAGCTTTAGTTATTAATTCCCTAAACTAAAACAGAAATCAGTGTGTATTTTTCAAAAACTTTTAGTTTTGTATTTGAAGTGCGAACTAGATAGAGTTAATCTATTATATTTAAAACTTTACAAAACTTATATTTAAACAGGATAATTTAAAAAAGTATAAAATTACACAACGCACATATTTAAAGTTTAGATTCTCTTCTTTTAAACGGTACCCCTAAACGATTAAACAAAAAACTTCGTTAAAACCAGTTTAATACAAGTCTCCAAGATGCATTTTTAAAAAAATGGGTGGTCATATTAGAGAAATGTTAAGATACTTCTGATATAACCAACTTCACTACCTTTTTTATAAATTCAGGATCAGTGTAGACACAGTATTAATAGGCTTAAAGTCACTGCGAAACAGAAAATTCAACGTATATAATATTGTAAAATAAACTTTGCAAAATCCTAATTTTATGTGTTCCGAAATCATTATAATTTTGTTGAACCTAAATTTGACTCTGGTAACCTAATCCTAAATGTCAAAACGATGATTCTCCAAGTGTATCTTGCGAACATAGACACAGATCCAGTAATAACTATTTGTAATTTTTATACTTAGATGTTTTCACTGATAATTATTAAAATAAAACTAATCTTAGCATAAGTATTTGAAAGATCTTATATAGCATTACAAATACAAATTTATATTATTATTTCAAAAATACAAACTAACTACACAGTATTAATAAAATCTATGTATAAGTCAAATTAGATATTTTACCATATATATGTATATATATATATATATATATATATATATATATATATATATATATATATATTTATTAAATAAATTTTGTTTACTCACTATTAAATTTTTTTTAATGTTTACAAAATACTTAACCATTGGATAAATTTAAATTAAAATATTAAAACCTCACAGTACTTTAAAAAATGACAATTTCAGAAAATAAATATTCCAGCTTAAAATACACATATTAGAGGCAAATCCACATAAATCGCCATGTAAGTAAATAAATGAAATATTCTATATTAAATCTCAAGATATTAGGCTATAATTACCGGGTTTCACCTTTGAGGTTATTAGCTAAAAATATTAAACCGTATGAAGTAGAATAATATTTCAACTGGTTTTACGTCATTAAACATTACGTAATAAAAAAAACCATTTCCTGATTTTTTTATATTGTTTATATATATTTTTTTTATTCTATATATTTTATATATATTTATATTTTATTCTCTCCTATTTTGAACTTGAAGTAATTCGTTATCAGTTAGAAAAACCAAGTTAAATGTGTTTCAAAATTTACTCTGAATTTCGAGTTCTAAAGGCAAGATACTTATGAATAGCAAGGTTAATTTTGTTACCTATAAATTCATGTTTAGTGTAAGTTTTATAACAGAATATACGATACAAAACGTCTTGCAATTCTACGGAAGATTTACCTACAGACATGTGTGGGGAGAAAGGTTTATTCAACTCATGCTCTGTGTGACGCAATGGGAGCAGCCCATCTAAAGGACCCAATTTATTTTCCGGCTATGAAACCAACTTCCTGGAATGAGTTTATATTCCCTGTCATAAAATTTACTAGTTCTATATAAACATGTAAAAATAGAATAATATCTGTTATTATGTTTATTTGTATTACTTCGTCAAGATATATAGTAGGTATAGTTAATGGTGGTCTGTAGAAAATATGCTTTAGCATGAGATAACTGCTTCAGATAATTTAACTTGAGTCAGGAATCTTAGTTTCAAGTGTTAGGAATATGTATGGGATACTATTTCAAATCGATCAGTTGAAATGATCACCTTTTTTAATGTGTCTATTTCCTCCAAATAATTATAAATCATATATATATAACTATCACTTAAGGGTAGGAATGATATTTATTCATGCTACAAGATTGCTTAGTGACTAATATTGTCATAATAACACTCATACAATTCTATACAGTTATTTATTTATTACAGAAACATTTGAAATTTATGATAAAACTCAGTAAACTCTTATGCTTTTACTGACTTAATTAAGAAAATTAACTAGGTTTACGAGAACTCTTATAAGCATGGTTATCAATTACCCGTTACAAATTATTTACTCATTATCTCAGGGTAGCTTTATTAGGCTTAGCTATGTAACCTGGAGACATTGATATCAGGTACATGTAATAACAAACTTGGTTCTGATTCTATTAATTATTATTAATTTGATTTCAATAATAAATTAAAGAACATTTTATAAATTTCGTGATTTGCTTCAAGTTTAATATACAAAAGTATACTTATGGAGTCGTCTCGCTGGAGCATCCACTTGGAACGATCGATGGTTCCTAGTAGCGATTTATGGTGTTCTTCTTTCTTGAAGGTTATTGTACTGATTACCTGGAACTTACACTACATTTTTCTAAAGATAGGTAATGAACACTTGATTATTTCGATCAACTACAACTCTTCTGCCGGGTACTACAGTTGCTTACCAGATCCAGTGTTCGACTCCGCACTTCTAAATAACTTACCCTTAATCTTTTTAACATTTCTCTTCCCTCTTCAGGTGTATAAGCCATTCACAAGCCCATATTTTGAACTTTAAATATTTTGCTTTTATGAATTAACGTATTTTAGCTAGTAACTTTCCAATAACAGTTCACCAGTTTTTTTACTTAGTTTAAAAGCGCCCTTATGTATCCTGAAACTGGCAAGCCTTTCGATAATTTATAGTACTATTAAATAGTAATTTTGTAACTTGGCCTTGCACAATTAATTCTTAGTTTTACTAAATCTTATTTGATTCATGCCTAAATTTTCTCCGTGAAATTGTATACATATATACAGTTCTAGGAATATCATTTAGTTGGACTATTATCTTCGAAGAAGAGAAAAGGGTTGTGATTATAAGTAGGATTAAGGTAGAGGCTTAACTCATAGAAGATATATTTTCCATCGTATAATTAGAACAGTGATTGCGGTGCCGACTGCAATGTTGTATACACCAAACATGGCAAACTTCGGTTTTAAAACAAATACAATTTAAATCAAAAGAACGTAAATAAATATGTGTGGAAAGAGTGATAGAGTGTTTCCATACATAAATATCCCTACACTTTATTAGATGAAATAAAAAAGGAAACAAACTTTAATTTAAATTAAATCAAAAATTTAACTGCATATATTTCTAAATTTGCGTTAAGTATATGTTGTAGGTCAATTTAATCTAATACAGTTTTTATTTCGATCGATAATATTGAGAAGATTGTGAATTTTGATTAAAATTGATTCGAATTTGATCTTTAACAATTATGTGGTTAAAAACAAAAAATTAATCTAATTATCAAGCTTTTAACACAATAAATACCACACAGAAAGTTTAGTTTGGTTACGTGACAGTACCTACTGAATACAAGTTTTAGTACAGAGCGAATGATAGAATACATTGCTTTTTAATCATATGGATCACGCACCGAGAAACCTGTGCTAAGGTAAAGGAAAGGTTTATTCAAAGATCGTTCTCTCTTTAGGGTATCGAACTGCAAACACAGCATCTCTAACCGATTCAAAGGACCCAATTTATTTTCCGACTGTGAAACCAACTTCTTCAGTTATTTTATATCCTCAGGTGTAACATTCACAACTTGCGTACTATCGTGTAGAAACAAAAAAAAGTTTTGATTGGCTCTATTTTTTGTTATTTCTTCGTGGAATCAGTATTTAACACATTACTTCTTAAAGGAAAATATAAATAAAATCAATTCGATGAATTGAATACAAAACTATCATTTTGGGAAATGTTTTGGTAACTTCAATGGTGCTTTAACGTCAACATAAGTTATGTACAGCAACGGTTCTATTGTCCGATTCAAAATTACGAACCCCTGAGTTTAAAGTGTCATGGAATGTAAACAAAAAAAGATATCAATATGAGAGTTACATTGAAATTTTTGTAATTTAATTGGGCGTTTAGGCATGTAAAAATATTTTTTTCTAATTTTAACTTCCTATTTATTTTTTAGTTGGAATAAAAAAAGTACCGGTTTTTGTGTGCTTTCCAACCAAGCCGTAATTTTAAAAAATCATAAGTCAACCACTTGAACTCCGATCGAAAGTAAATTTTAACACAATATAGCTACAAGGGTTCTTTAATATTTCACATAATTTTATAATTTTATGTTGTTAGAAAAAAAAGTTGGTATCAAATTTCCAAGATAACATTTTCTCTTGACAGAACAGACGGAAAAATTTGACTTTTCTTGCGTTATGTAGATTTTACAGTAACTAACTTGGATATGTTATGTGGTAAACAACAACGAAACAGGTTTAATCTATAAGACGATGTATTTGAAGAGGAATCTTGATTTACCGAGGCGGCTCCTTCTTGAAAAGTCAAATTTTTCCGTCTGTTCTGTCAAGAGAAAATGTTATCTTGGAAATTTGATAACAACTTTTTTTCTAACAACATAAAATTATAAAATTATATGAAAAATTAAAGAACCCTTGTAGCTATATTGTGTTAAAATTTGGTTTTGATCGGAGTTCAAATTGTTGACTTATGATTTTTTTAAATTTCGGCTTGGTTGGAAAGCACACAAAAACCGGTACTTTTTTATTCCAACTAAAATATAAATAGGAAGTTATAGTTAGAAAAAAAAATATTTTTTACATGCCTAAACGCCCAATTAAATTACAAAAATTTCAATGTAACTCTCATATTGATATTTTTTTTTGTTTACATTTCATGACACTTTAAACTCAGGGGTCCATAATTTTGAATCGGAGAATAGGAGAAGAAGGCCAATCTTATAGAAATGTATTTGCAAGGAGAAAAGACTTGTGTTTGTAAGGCCACAAGTTATTTTATTTTTATACCTAAAAGAGAGGTATAATAATTATTAGATTTAATAATTAGATTTACAGAAATAATAAACTAAGTTAAGCTCATGCAGAATAATGCAGGATTTTATCATGAATGTTTATTAATTTTAATTATTCATAAAATACCTGAAAAGTAAAAACATGCAATGGATTTATCAACAGGCATACAAACGTAGCGAAAAACGTTCAGAAATATGTGTGCGCTACAATAGCTGTCAGCGTTATGTGGTCGTGCCTAAACGTTTATACTTTTAGGGAACATATTACTAAAATCGTTCAAAAACACATGTGTGAATATATATTCACACATTTTAAAAACTCAGGGACAAGAATGTAATGTTGCTATACAGTAAATTGTATGTGTTTTAGAATCAGATCCCATTTTTTATATTTCACATCATTCTGCAAACACAGTCGAAAAGTCAATTGTCACTTCAGAAATGAACTATTTACATCAGAACCAAAACAAAACAATCAATTCGACCTGATCCAATGTCTATACATACAGTTTAGATCTAGGGGTCGGATTTATTCGATGCCCTACAGCCCTTATCCTAATAACAGGGCTGTAATTAAGAGACTTTTAATCAAGCTACCACTTCACTTCCGCACAAAAAAACTCGAACTTAATTTGCCTTTCAATATCCATTCGAATCTAACTTATCTTCTTCTATCAGCTTCTAAATTTAAAAACAATGGTTTTCTGCGGTGTAATAACATTTTCCAGTAAAGTATTTATTCTTTTAAATAAGTCTTCTAAATACATAAATTATAATAACATAAATGAATAACAAAAATACTTTAATGTTAGTAGTAATGTGAAAAAATAACGTTTTTCAAAATAACAAATTTGGAAATAATATTCTACTCGATAAGACCTTTGTCCAGTCTTATCCTTAGGTTGGACTTCTAATTGAATCCAACCCCTGCCCTCCTAACATAATTAACAGACTTCCAGTCTTGCTACTTCACTTCTGCAGGAGCAACGTTGGAAATTAATTTTCAATGAAATTAATTTAACATTTATTGAATTTAAGTTACGTGAAGTGCTATTTTACTTTAAAATATAATGGTTACTCGTGATATAATCAAAGTTCGGTTAAAATCTAATTTATATAACAACACTCGACTCTTTGGGACTGTACTAAAATATTTATTTAAGTGTTCTTGGGGAAATCTGAAGAAACGTTTTGTATAGTTTCAGTTGCATTATTGCCAAGATCAATTTTTATTACGTTAATTAATAGATGAGTATAAATATTTAAATTTACACTCTGCTTTCTATAAACAGGACTAGTTAAACATTTTAATCTTCAACTCTATGGTTTCTTTTTGTAATTTAAAACAAAATATTAAAATATTTCTTAAATTATTTTTTTTTCATCAATATTTGAACATGGAATAAAGATATCAAGCAAATATTGTCCTTTATATACTTTTCCCATGTACATTGAAAGCTATGTTACTATTAGAGCTACGTTTCTACGTGTAGTCTGGTAAAATGGCGTCACCAATGCAAAGATGACAGGTTTAAATATTAAGATAATTAAAATTTCATAGGATAGAAGTACTATAAGAAAATATCTAAAAAAGGGAACCCTGAACTTGTGTGTAAATTAACATATGTTATAAAAGTTTCTTGTTATTTATAGGATATAATGGTAAAATTATTTGATGGTTCTAAAAACATAAACAAGCGTTTATCAGTCTTATCAAGTGTCGTCTTTCTTTTTGGAAACGTTGCAGAATTTAAATCGTAGCATCGTTAAAATCTTCAAAATAATAGGTTCGTATTGTGTTTATAGCAGTTAGGAGCAGTTATGGAACCCTCATAGTATTATGTAATAATTTTTCCCTATTTTTATTGTAAAGCTATCGTTATGGCTTTCCAAATTCCTATAAATATCGTTCGTTTTCTAAGAGGGTGTAACACATAAACTCCTCTTTACTACCCCGTTAGAGAGTAAGTCCACTTCTGGCTATTGAAAGCTATTGAAAACCTAACGCGTCATATTACAGCGGAATCAATATCCGATAATATTTGTATAGTTTCATAAACACATACTATTTACAGCTCTCGTTATTTGTGCGCAATTATCGATTAAAAATCTCGATTAGGAAGAGGAAATGAGGATAAAAAAAAGGATTTTTCTGTTTATACTCATTACTATGCAAGAAGTCAATAAAGACGGGGATTAAAACAT
>JBAIZL010000005.1:43798616-43801116 GCA_036971475.1 Prosapia bicincta | reverse complement strand
AGGCCTAAGTGGTTATAGAGGTAACAATTTGGGGCGCTAAGTTGAAGGTAGCCTAGGTTATTTTTCCACTCTTAAACAAGTATATATATATATTGAAAATGGTTAACTTTAGTAGGCCCTATTATTTTTATAGAATATATTTAGTATTGAAATAATTTAAATATGTTTTACATAGATAAATAAAAACTTAGTTAACGGTTTTCCAGGCATAGTAAATGAAAAACATTAATACGTACCATTTTAGGACTGGTCCTAACATAAGTGGTTCTATGTCGACAAAATTGGAGAGCTCATTTAAGGTAAACGAAAACACACTGAATGTGTGTAAATTTGTAAATGTTCACAGCTGACATTAAAAACAATACTATTAACAGTATTGTAATTATTTAAATGAATTTAGTATCCGGATAATTTTAGGTATGCAGACTTTTTGAAGAGAAAGGTAAAACAAACATTTTGTGAAAATTGACTAATATGAATCTATGAAGATGTTGAAAGTAGTAAAATTATAGGTAAGTTATTATAAAATAAATTGTTGCTCTATTTTTAAATTAATTTTCTCAATTAATCTAAAAACGTTGTTTTGGCTTTATTAAAATAGAATTCACTTTCAAAATGTAAATTATAAATTCTATATTGACGCCAATTATAAAATCTTATATTTCTAAGTCAAGTTTTAACCTTTGTAACGGCTGGACGTAAGGGTTACAGTGGCTGCTAGCAGAAGTGTCTTTTTAAACAATTAGGGTCATACATATACTAATTAATAATGACCTTCTATTTCCATCTTTACAAACAAATTTATGGCAATTGTTTTAAAAATATATGTGTTTAATTATCCTCATTTGTATTACTAGCTTGGGTTACGTTTGTAGAATCTTTAGGTGAGGTATTACGCATCCCAAAGTCCCTTAGAGACCTGACATAGGCCTTACTCACTTGATCCATCCTGATTATTATCTCAAATTGTGGCCTATTAAAACAATCCTTAGTTATAAAATACATAAAATATTTATGTGGCGTTGTCTAATAACAATATATGTAGACACATAAAGAAATGTGTAATAAATGCCTTCGCCTACGAGAATCTTTCTTAGCCGAGGAAATCTGGGTATACAAACACCTATTTTTAGTCTCTATGTAAGTTATTGTTTAACTTTTCAATGTATTCTAACTTGATATAAACAATGATTCACCATTAAAGTCTGCTTTAGTACTTGCCAAGTGGAAATACCGTAGCTAACAGAAGAAACTCTTTTCTAAACACGATTAGCTATAAAAACTTTTGCACGGCGCTCTGCCCAGAGATAAATTAACAATTGCACCGTTTCCTCGTCATTAGTGTGTTATCTAGAGGGAAGGGGTTAATTTCAGTTCTTTGTTTTACGGAAAATATTTTTTTTTCATATCTTACGATTGAAGTTGTTGAAACCTTGATGAAAGAATTGTGCTGAAAAATATTTCTTGGATATTAAAAGACGTTTCTTTAGGATTCAATAAAGATTCGTTTTTATCTTCAGTGAAGCATTAAAAAGCGTCTCTCACAGAATTTTGGTAGTTGGCTCATTTACAAATTTATATAAAGTTTCAGATTTGTTTTGAATAACTATTTCAAAAAGGCGTTACAATCGATTATATTCCCCCTAAACATTATATACTTAAATTAAACAAAGTAAATTCTGTATTGTATATGTTCTAATTTTATCTTACCAAGGCATTGAATCTTACAAATATATCTTTGAAATTAAACTCATAAATATATCAATCATACTGTTATTACTGCCACTACCGTCACTAGTGTTACTTCTATTTTCTGAATACAAATGCGGTTGTTTCATGAGTCTAGTATCATTTATGGAAAATATGGCAACGTTTCGATAACTATATTGTTATCCTAATTCAGGGCTCTTGAAATATACACATATTTCGATGTTTCAATTATATTAAATTACTATTTGTTAAAGAAGTAAATACACAACACACATGACTAATTTAACAATAGTAGTTTGATTGCTATTGTTTAAACAGTAAAAAGATTAACCTCAGTAACATGCGTTCGTAGACCAGCTTTCTGGTACTAGTACATAATTAGCTGTAGAATAGAAAAAAATTTAATTTGTGTGATTGGCTAACCTTATCTGTGTGGGGCATATCCGGGAAAAATAAAAGAAAAACAGAAAAAATGAAAAAATAAAAAAAAAGGTTTTAAAATTTAGTGACGTTAAATGTTTAGCTAGCAAAAACAGGCCATCGAATGTTATTATGAGCAGAATCTAGACTTATTAGACGGAATAGACAATGTGAAAGACGTAGTAAAAGATATTTCAGCCTCGTATTACCATAAGCTGGCGACCGAACATGACCCACACCATGAGCTGTGCCCTATAGGGAAATTAAGTAGATGCATTTACCAAAAGGGTGTTGCAGGATATGAAAATTATACACAGAAGAATAAAATTCCTATTGAAGTAATGATGCTTATGAAGCCAGTTTTCAGAAG
>JBAIZL010000005.1:43683616-43783616 GCA_036971475.1 Prosapia bicincta | reverse complement strand
ATAAAACAAGGCATCTTCAATATTTTACTATTTTACATTTATTAAATTACTACTTCTAATATTTTTTAAAATCCTATCTCATTTCGTATTGAATCCATATTCACAATTCTCTTTGTCTTTTCACAATTATAGTATAAGAGAAAATATTTAAAAAGTTTTATTGAAATTACACTTGTGTAAAGAAACAAAAGCCAAAGAGTAGCTTTGTTAAATTAATATTCTGCTTGCAACTTGGTTGCATCTATGTTCTTAAAATATTTTATTTCTATGTTTATATTGTTTCATTTAATCAAAGCATTCCATTTATTAACGTTTTGTTACTTTTTCACGCTGTTTCGATTTTAGCCTAAGACGTATCATTACACATTTCGACATCAACGGACGATCTTCATATTAATTCTGATCATAATAATGATTTCTTTCTAGAACTTTATTGTTGTAAAATGATGAAATATTCGAATAGTATACGACTAAAAATAAATATACAATGTTGGTAATCTTCTCAGTAAAAATCTTTGACTATAAAAGACAGAGTTTTACCGGAAAACAAACATCAAATTTCATTTGAAATTACTTCTCTTTCGGCCAGACATAATACAAACCGGGAACAAAGAAAACCACTGCTTTCTGCAACACTTACAGTTTAACCTACTTTTCATTGATTTGGTTATTTCGGTGCGCTTTTATTTTGAAGAGATTTCATTTTATTTTTGACTTTTGAATTTGCGAGTAAAAAGGCAATCAATGTTACACAAACTACGTTTAGCTAAAAATTCTTTGCAAAATATTTTTGTTTAAAGTTAATTTTAGTAGGATGTTGACAAAATCTTCGAATCCTTGCCATTTTAATAAATGTCATATATAGTCTCAGTTTCATGCTCCACCGCACCTTCAGCACCTCCACTTCGTAAAACAAATATAGAATAGGTGATATTGATGACAATATATTATCATATGCTATGTACTTACAGAATGTCTGGATGGGACTGTGCATTTCGATCAAAATTTATAAAGGTTTGATCTATATAACGATAAGCTAGGCGTTTACATATATTTTAGTATATTTTTCTGTCTTTCCTATTAATAATGTTTTATTTGTGACGCGTTTTTAAATAACGTTTTTGTGTTTCAAAACTTTAAATTGTACTTTTAAAATTTAGGTTAATTAATATTTAACTAAGACAGAACGTTTTCGATCGCTCCGCGGCGATCTTCATCAGGTACTTCTGCTTGAAGTTATTGTTAGGTTAATCGGTGCCGGGTTTAAAGGAAGCTTTTCGATAGTATCAAAGAGTATGTGTTATTTGTATTGGTTTGTTTGTTTATTATGATTGTATTTTGTGTGTTTGTAAATTTCATATTGTTCTAGTGTGTTGAGATGGGATCCTTTTTGTTGATGTGTAAGACTTCTAGCTTATGGTAAATGTCTGTGTTTTTGTGTCTTGTTTCTTTTATGTGATTGTAGAATGATTAGTTGGTGTTTTGTTTGTGTTCCTCGACTCTTTGTGTAAATCTGCAATTTGCTTGCCCAGTGTAGAATGTCTTGCAGGTCAATGTGTATACGCCTTTTGCTTTTAGTTAATCTTTGTTGTTGGTGTCATGTTATTTTGTATTGTAAAATATTAGTATTTTGTATCTTGTTTTTTGAAATTGGTGGGATATTTTATTTGATGTTCTGTTTATGTATGTTATTGTGATGTATTTGTTTTTCCTCCCTGCAGTGTTAGTTTTAGTGTTTTTTTTTTGTATATTGTACAATAGTTTGTTTATTATTGTGGTTTTGTATCCATTTGTGTATGATAAATATTTAATGCCGTTCAGTTCTTTGTTTATGTTTTCCGAGGACATTGGAACATCGTTAAGTCTATGGAGCATGGATCTGAAGCCATCGTGTTCGTGTAGGATAGGTGGTTTGAGGTGCTGAGGATAAGTGTGTCTGTCGTTGTGGGTTTCCTGTAAATTTTGAAGTTGTGTTTTTGTATATAGAATTTTGTTATGGTGAGGTCTAGGAAGTATAGGGATCGGTTGGTTTCAATCTCTGAGGGGAAATGGAGTTTTTAGTGCATTTTATTAGTGTAGGTGAGGAGTTTTTCTCATTGTGTTCCTCTGGAGGGTGTTTCCTCTGTATAGTGTTATGATAACATTAACGTATCTGTGGCAGTAAATAATTTTGTGTGTGTGTGTGTGTGTGTGTGTGTGTGTGTGTGTATTGTTTGTGAGTATCTTGGTGTTTTCTATGTGCTGTAGGAAAATTTATTTATCATCAGCTTAGGCCACTGCTGATAAGACTTCCACTGGGTAGGCCATCTGGTTGTGAATAGAAATTTGAGTTGTGGGTGTAATGGTTTTGTTTGGTGATACTTTGGAGGATGTTTAGGATTTCGGTGACGTGGTTTTTGCTATCTTGTTCTGCATTAATTGGGTCTTAAGGATATTGAGGGTTTCAGATATGGGTATGATGGTGTATATATTTGTTATGTCTTTGGTGTCTGTTGTTTTGCACCTCAAATCACCCTATCTAACACAAATACGCTGCCTTCAGATTCGTGCTCCGACTTCAGATTCGACTTACAGATGATCTATTGACCACAGAAAACATAAACATAGAACTGGACACCATTAAATATTTGAATACACAAATGGATACAACACCACAATAATAGACAAACTATGGCACAATATACAAAAAAACACACTAAAATTAACACTACATGGAGGGAAAATAAATACATCACAATACCACACGTAAACAGAACATCAAATAAAATAGCCCACAAGTTTCAAAACACAGGATACAAAATAACATACAAAATTAATAGCAATTTTCAATATGAATTACAACACGACACCAGCAACTAAGATTAACTAAAAGCACCAGGCGTATGCAAATTAAACTATCTGCACAAACTGCAACAAATTCTACTTTGGGCAAACAGGTCACAGCTTCAAACAAATAGTAGAGGAACACTAACAAAACACCAACTAAGCATTCTACAATCACATAAAAGAAACATGACACAAAACGACAGATGTTTATCACAACCTAGAAATCTTACACATCATCAAAAAAGGACCACATTTCAACACACTAGAACAATATGAAATTTACAAACACACAAAAACACAAAGTACAAACATATTAAACGAACAAACACTATAGAAATTACACATAGCCTACTCTTTGATATCATCGAAAACCGGCCTTTAAAACCGTCACCGCCTAACCTAACAACATCTCCAAGCAGAAGACGCTGATGAAGATCGTCACACAGCGTTCAAAAACGTTCTGTCTCAGTAAGGTTTTACAAATTTACAAAATTTAATGTTCGGATAGTCATAAACGAATGTAAAAGTGATTAATTTGACAAAGTATAGTTTTCAACTTAAAATTAATGGATAATAAGTATAAAATGAAATGTCCATTTTGGTTCAATGATCTATTTCGGTTCCATTTATGTCTAGCCTGTAATCGATATTTTACCACTTCTATACTCTCTACAAAAGTAAAAATGTTGCATAGTGGTACAGCTTATATAAAAAAAATATATAAATCTGTAATGAAAAATTGCATTACTCGAGTAATGTATGTATAAATAAACATATTTTAATAATTGTACTTTAAATCGTGCAATCCATTTTTCGCATGTTTCTTATGTCTAATAAAACTTACAGTTTGCATCATTATCTGTCTACAATGACAATAAGCGAATCCATCGTAAAAAAATATGATAATTAATAAAGAGAAAAATAAATTTAAATTTAAAATATCTTTTCGCTTCGAAATGATTTAAAAGGAAGAAGAATCATTTTCTGCTACCACGGAACATAGGTATGTTTCATGGCTTAAGGCAAAAGTATGCAGTAAACGTACTTAGAAGCATGTCCACAAAATGTATGCAGAACATCAAGAATTATCGTAAAATTTTATAAAATGAAGAAGCTAATTTATTGCATTTTTTTAAAGGTTATTTCTAGATAAGACCGTGATAGTTGAACAAATATTTATTTTTCTTATTAGTGGAGTGCCCCTTGGTAATATTTCTGTGGTAAAATTTAAATTTTTTGTTCTACAACAACCTTGTTGGAAAGATGTATGCGGCTCTTCTATTTTTATTATTTCGTAGAATGGAACTACGCAGAGCAAGTGACAGGCTATACAATAGATAATGCATTCTAATTTGCGATTTAAATTATCATATAATGAAGATTTGAAAGTTATATAAAGTGTTAACTTAAACGTAATTAATTTTCTACTTCTTATAGATGTTCAAACACTTTTAAAATAGTCATACTCATTAACAAATTTATATAATTTAATAACGTTGAATGAATATAAAATCTGCGTGGATCCGTGTGTGCTTGTACGTGTTGTAAATAAGTAAGCGTACATAAATCCTAAGACTTTAGGTACAGACAGATATCCTTCTGAAAGATTGTATTCAACAGTATACTGTATAGATAACGTTTTTTATGTTGCATAAGATTAATTTTCCTCATACTACAAAAACTTTCCCAACTTTGAGTTAATTCGGTAAACAGCTGATTGTATAATTCATAAACAATAACATCTCATTACTAACTACTATAATGTATACGATTATTGCCGGATTCCAGCTGATTCTATAGTGACATTGCTCAAGCAAAATAACAATTAATTTATAACCCCAATATTGGAGATTCCCTCAATAAGTTTGTGATGATTAAATAGAAAACGTGATTCGACGGAAAATGCAACATAGAATTTGAAGATAAAAATTTACAAAAAGTGGTCCAATAACTCAACTTCTTATTAAAGTAGCGTTTCAAACGAAACAGTAAATGTTAATTGTACAGAAACAGTTATTTTCTACGTCACCAAATGCTTTAACCATTGCGATCATCTTGCAAACACTTACGTTCTGTAAATGTAACGTAATATACTATTTAGTCATACTATTTCAATTACAAATCTTTCTACGTTAAATTTAGTTCCGTAAACAGTTGTTTGGATAATTCTAAAACAATAACATTTCATTACGTGATACCTACCATACTGTAATGGATTATTACAGCTAAAGGGTTAAGTATTGCTTATAGCAAAATAACAAACACATTAATTAATAACATAATATTTATGCCTATATATATAGGTTCGTAGTGATTAAATAAAAATATGCGTTTAGAAGATGAATACAATAGGCAATATGAAGATTCCCAAACGTTACAATTGAAACATTATCTTTAAAATATTATGAAATACTATTGAAATATTGTTTTTGTAGTTTATTTTTCTAAACGGGAAATGTCGCTTCGGCTTTAGTCTAAAGTTGAGTTACGAAGCGGGTAATAATGGAATACTTCTTCCAGAAACACCGCCCTAATTTAGGTCAAAGTTAAGTGTTATTAAAGGCAACATTATTTTTTATGTTAAAGTGTATGCATGTAAACTAGTAACTCACGTTGAAAATAGAAGCAAAATAATATTTTTGTACAAAATCACAAGACAAGTTCAAATTCTTGTTTTTAAGTCACGAAATTAAAAACTACTACACGTTTTAGGAAAACATAAAGAGTGTGAAACCAATTGGGATTTGAAAAGAGGAAGGAAAACGCAATAAACTTCAATCCAAAATTATTTTTCCAATTAGGTAAGTTAAAGAAGTCAGTCTAGCGATTTCCCATTATGTATTCTGCCCGGGAAAATCGTCCCCCAAGGAATACAGAGTTCTCCATTAGTGCCCTGAGCAATAAAAGTAAACCTTCCCAGTATCTTTTCTTAAACTGTAGGGAAATTATGTTTCCTTAGACGGAATCGAACAGCTTGAGATACAACGTTTTGTCCCAGGTTATATGGCAAGCCTGATCGTTTGTTAAGCGTGGATTGTCAAGTTTTAAAACTTAAATGATGAATGAATTATTCTCCTACTCCTATTTTAGGTCAGAACATGAATTTGGATTCTCGAAATTCTTTAGTTAAACAATATTTCATTTTAAATAGAACGCCGGTGTCAGCAAGTGGGTAGATATGTGGGCGAGCTGTATTGTCGCGATATTGTCCCAGTTTAAAACACTTTACATTTCCACCTAACACTATCAAAATCCCATATAGATAGGTCAATATCTGTATATATTTGCGCCTAGGGAAATTTATTGCACAATCAAGAATCATCACATTTTTTAGATAAAACCAGTAGAGACTGATTCAAATATTTTAAGCTTGGATGCATCACGGAAGCATACGTTCTCTCTTTTTTTTAATCACTTGAATATGACACTTTACACAATATTACATATTTAAATATTTTCCAATAATTTAACGGAACGAAACATGTGATAATGGCTAAGGTTTTTTGTTCGTGTGTTACAATTAACGGCAAATGGCTCTAATTAACGCTATTGAATGGATTTTAAGGTTTGGGATTTTTAAGAGAAATTTCCACATTCCTTTCACTGTCCAATAAAATAAATCACTTAAAGACCCGAAGATTTGGTGTTAAAAACACATTTTACATTTAATTGTCTCCGTTTTTACAATTAATGTACAAAACATGACGATTAGCATTAGAGGTATAGAACTGTAGGCAAGACCCAGCACAGACTCTGTTGAAAATGTTTCCACTACAAAAATGATACCTTAATTATCTTCAAAGTAATATTGTTATTACGTTTTACCGACTCCAGTGTGTTATAACGGTCTATCATTGTTTCGGCTTTTAGCAGGGTAACTCAGATAAGCGATCAAGCACTCGCGATTTATGGAGGACTATTATTTCGTTTACATATTCACTTCGATTCCTTACTCTCGTTTCATTCCGTTACAAGTAGATAACTCTGTATGAAGCCTTTACACACTTCAGGTACCTAACCTTGTATAGGGTATGCCATTACCTCCTTATATATTCTATCAGACAGTTTTAGCTCTTATCTTAAGCATATCTGTATCCAGAAGTCTTTCCCATTCTTCATTTATAGCTGATATACTGGGAAGTGCATAAACAGCGTTTATAAAAATATCCTGTCTACTATTCCAGTGAACCTATTGGTGTAATTTATTCCAGTTAGTGTGGTATAAGGAGTATTACCTAGAGCAATTAGCAAAAAGGTTGTTACGTAGAGCAAGAGGCAAAAAAGGGTGTTACTAAGTGGAACTAACAAAAAAGGTGTTACCCAGAGGAAGTGACAAAAAGAGTTTTATATAGTGGAAACGACAAAAAAGTGTTGCCTAGAGGAAGGGATAAAAAGATTGTTATCTAGAGGAACTGGCAAAAAGGGTTTTGCCAAAAGAAAGAGACAAAAAAGGTGTTCCCTAGAGGAAGTTACAAAAAAGGGCTGGTTGTGAGACAAAATATAGATGTTTTAATTTGGATTAAATGATCCATTTAATAACAAACACATGATTATATTATCTAAACAAATATTTTCTTTTTGTTTCAAAGAGCACGCTATATTTCCATTGATCTATGGCGGATCTAAAAAAACCATGTATAGTAGAAAATAATTGTGTCCTAGTTAATGTTGCGTACTGTGTGAAAAAACCGCATTCTTTTATATTACAGCTCTGATCTCTACATGTAATGCCTCGCATATTATTTTCAAATCCTTATCAATAAAGTTTCAAAACTATGTGAATCTCGAGTTTCAGCTTTGAAGTTTTTTCTATTAGGAATATTCTTTTCACTGTCCAAGGCAAAAAGCAAGAGGCAAAAAGAGTGTTACATAGTGGAAGTGACAAAAAAAATGTTACACAGAGGAAGTGACAACAAGGGTTTTATATAGAGAAAACGACAAAAAAGGTGTTGCCTAGAGGAAGGGATAAAAAGGTTGTTATCTAGAGGAACTCACAAAAAGGGTAATACCAGAAGAAAGTGACATAAAAGGAAATTACAAAAAAGGGCTGGTTGTGACACAAAATACAGAGTATGTTTATTTTGGATTAAATGGTCCATTTAATAACAAACACATGATTATATCATCTAAACAACGATTTTCTTTTTGTTTCATTTGGGAAAGAGCACGCTATATCTCCAACGATCTATGGCGGGTCTAAATAAACCATGTATCATAGAAAATAATTGTATCCTAGTTAATGCTGCGTATATTATGGAAAAACCGCATCATTCTTCTATATTACAATTCTGCTATATAATTGTATTACCACGCATATTATTTTCAAACCCTTAAAAATAAAGTTTCAAAACTATGTCCATCTCAAGTTTCACATTTTAGGTATTTTCTATTAGGAAAGTTCTGAGAATGTTTCTTTGTAACGCCCGTCTGCTGCTAAATAAATTAATTTTAGAAGGTAATTCAACTTTATACGTTTCAATTTATTTCTTCCCACTATTATATATTTTATAAATTCTCCAAGATAGTTATTAAATCAGTCCCTTTTTAATATCAGCTACAATAGATGACCAATATTGCAGAATTTGATTATATCTCCAATTAAATACCAACACCGAGTTTGGGTAATTGCATCCTTGTTGACAAGGTTTTGTTGACGTAAGATGATGTAGTTTGATTTTAATACAGTTTTGAAGCATAACAGCATTGAAGTAGACGTTTCAATGATTAACTCTCTCACATAACAAGTTCTCAAAGTTTTTATTCAAAAAGTACATTGTTATTACCTCTTGTCAAATTTTTTAAAGAAATGCTTGTTAAATAATGTTTAACCTATTTTATTCATAACCATTGGCGAGCTCAATAAGCAATGATTAGGCATAGAAAAAAAGTAATGCTGGCCGTTTTTCAAGACTCTCTCACTTTTT
Organism: Prosapia bicincta; assembly: GCA_036971475.1. Classification (NCBI taxonomy): domain Eukaryota; kingdom Metazoa; phylum Arthropoda; class Insecta; order Hemiptera; family Cercopidae; genus Prosapia; species Prosapia bicincta. The sequence continues at coordinate 43,774,866 of JBAIZL010000005.1, read as the reverse complement.
CCATCACATCTACCTAATAATAACCTATGCTAAGTCACTATTAGTGATTATACCACTAGAAATAGTATGAACAATTGACGAAGATGATAGATATGTAAATACAACACTAAGTTTAGGAGAATATGAATTTAGTGAGGGAAAACAAATACACCAAAGTAAACTGGTAAAAACTGTGTATTTATCGCGAAAGAAAACCTTTTTTCTGAATTAAAATATATTGCATAATTGGTTTTGACATTAAACATAGTTCTCGTCTTCTGTGAAATTATTCGCAACTTACATTAATCCTGAATGTAATTACTCACAATAATGTCGTCATTTACTTAGGATATGATATTAAAATTACCTGAAGGTTTTGCAGGTTTGTTATTAGTTTTTCAGTGTTTAAATCATGTTATCATTGTAGTTAAATTAAATAACTCAGTTACAAAGAATAATAGTTGCATATCATGTCACTCCATTCATTAATATGGTTTCAAGTGGTTTAGACTAGACCCTGGTTTAGCATATAATCGATTCTGCTCGGGCGATATATACTTTTCTCCTGATCCTAGAACTAAGAGAATCTTTAGTCCTTTCCTAAGACCATACTTTAATTCAATTTCCCCCTCACTTTCCTCCTTCTGTGTGTATAACGGATAGATACGTCTTTGTGACCTGGCTAGAGAGTCGATCTACATCAAGTACCAGACTCTGCACACGTATTGCCATTCTCCTATTCTCTACCAGTTATGTTCCTACCTCAATCAAATCGATATTCCAATTCTTTTCTATTCTTCGTAGATCATTTATATATATATATATATATATATATATATATATATATATATATGTATATACATACATACACACACACACACACATATATATATATATATATATATATATATATATTGTAATCCTTAAATGAATTATTTTTCTTGTTGAATATGTATGGTGAAATAAAATAATTTTCATAAACAAGAATATACGAGTATTACTTCACTTTATTGTTGATTGAAGCTTTTCGCCAATTTACATTATTAGCGTTTTCAAAATTTATAAATCACTGTCCAGCTATGTAACTAGAGTAAGACCGTAAGACTGGAGTCGTACTCTTGTCACATAGCTCGAAAATATATTAGCTATGAATAAAAAAAACAGTTTTAAACAAAATCAATGGAAATAAAATTTCTGTTCAAATTTTCTTATAAACAAGCTATTACCTATATGACAATTCCCAAATCACACACTCACCCAATCAGGGATAAACCACTCAATCTGTCACCTCACAGATGCTACCTGACAATTGTAAAATCTAGTGATTAATTGTTCAACATTCAATTTATTTCACTTTCATAGGAATTTATGTGACATGTGTTTGGGGTATGAAGAGCTTTATATAGGCATATTTATATTGCTTTTTTACAATTGATTTGATCAAAGAGAGATAAATGAAGATATTTTACTTAAGCTATATTGTAAGCTCATACGTTGCTATGTCAACTATAGCATTACTATAGTTTTGTTGAAACTAGGTAAACATTTTTAAAAGTTCGATTGATCTGAGAGTTAAAAAAAGATTTAAAAATATGTTACCTAAACAGGCTAATAGGCTATGCTCTACATCCTAAGCCACGAGTAAAGCTAATGCTTAGCGTCTTAATGACAGATTATTTTTAAAGTACTGACATTGCGAATTATAAAGGAAAGCGTTTATCCTTTATTTAACATTACATAAAAAAATATAGTCAACTGTACAGATAGGTGTGCCTATTGTCAGGTATTGTTGTAATACACAAACCCTACCTTGTGTTCTGTCTCTTTGTAAAAACGAACTTTAGTCACTTAAAATTACCCTACACATTATATTCTTTAAAGAGAAAAATACCCCCCCCCATTTTTTTAGCTATGTGTTACTTCAATCTTGTAAAAAAACTTAAAAGTAAAACTTGACTCGATTTTCTTCTGAAAAGAATTTTGATATTTTTACCAGTCTTAAAATTAGAAAAATATCCCTTGCAAAGTTTAATAATAAAACATTCTCACAATTTAGGTTACAAATGGTTACCTGGTAGAGGATAAGTTTGTTAAAGTTTTGCGGAGAAATGGGTCGATATATATATATAAGTGAACATATTGTAATAAGTCTCTTCAGGTTTGCTTCCAAACCAGAACATATAACGAACACTTTCAAATCTACCTTGGGCCAAATAATAACAATAATTTCGACAGCAGCATTAGCTATCCTAATAATTTGTAGCTATCTAATAAGGTAATGAAAGTAATGATTAAGTTAAATTTATAAACACAGAACAATCGAGAGTATTCCTAAATAAGCTACCTTGATAATCTTGACTAATTACACAATACCAGCTTCTGGCAGTCATAAACGCTTTATATATAGTACATAAAATGTTTACTAATTACTTCCTTAACGGTTCCGTGGAGATCCAAAATTCGGCTCCTGTATGAAATACACTATATTGGCTGCAAGACAGACTACACTGATTCCTTAACATTTACGTTGTGCCGTTTTCCTTGTTACGTTAACCCATAGTCCCCCTTTCGGTAATTAGCTTTTCGTCGGTCGAATTCGTTTAAATCTTATAATGTGCTAGATGAATTATAAATTTCCTAAAAATGAATTGTATATAATAATTTCTAGCTCCCCTTTTTCCTACTCATTTTTAGTAATAAAAACTGCATCTAGCCTTGGTGTAATATTTTCTCGGCCAATTATGTTTACAATTGTTTTGTTTCTTCCATTATAAAAAGAAATATTTAATCGAATTTAGGTAGAGAGGCTTCCTTAAATGATACTCAAATTTTGCTCTTCCTTCCGTCTACTAATTGTTTTAAGCTTATGGAAAGCTCATGAAGCTCATTTCAGTTTCATGAGTTTTATAAAACTCATTATAACTGTATATATTTAAGCAGCTCCCTACCAAGAAGGGAGATAGTGAAAGTATCACTTTCAACTTGAGGGAACAAAACCACACTAATACCTCTGTCTTACTTGATATATTGGCATCCACCTACCTGTTCAAGATTAGATGTTCTTCAAGAAAAGTTGATAATTTATATGAGGGGGTGGGCCTCTATGTAAGAGGTGGATGGGCCTAATCTTCACTTTCCTTCAACCCTATTATATTGCATAATTATGCTGAATATATTAAAGTGGGACAGCTGTTACATCCTTGGGATAAGTACATAATCCTATTTATGTAAAGTAAAGAGTTAGCGAAGAAGGAACGCATTGTTATAAACTCATAACGTGATCTTTCGCACTTATTAGGCTGTTCTCCGAATTTGATGAAATATATTGCTCCTGGCAAATATATTTAAAACTTCTGGAGAGTTTTTTTGTAATTAGATTAGATGCATAGCTTTGTTGAAATTATTTTTATTAAAAAATGCCTTCAGTTTGCTCTATTCCAATCTTGATTATAATGGTGATTGGATTTTTGTTAAATTACGATGTACTTGCTCATATATAGAAATGAGCAACTCAAGACATCTTTAGAGAATGAATGATATTTGAGAACTTTTAACAATGGAATTTATTTACCATAATACAACTCTGAGTTTTTTCTCAAGTGTTTTAGTGGTATAACATATATTTTAAACTATATTCTATAAAAAGGCCTGGAAAATATTGCATTTAATGCCATAAAGATATGAACTATCGCAACTTAATTATTAAGAAATAACTTCCGTTTGCAGTATAGCGCGTCAATATATAGCCTACTCTATTTAAACCCTTGTTACAAAATGTTTACATTTTCCTTATTTTAAGATCGAGAAACTTTGATTTGTAATTGTGTAAGTGATTTAATACTACAGTTAACTCCCGATTATCCGGGATAATTACCGGCAGGGCCGTCACGGATAATGCGAAATCACGGTTAAAACAAATACCATAATATCCTCAGCCCTACTTCTAACCAATGACTGTAAAAACAGCTGATAAATAGTATCGCCGCCTGTTGTACCGTCACTACTGTACAGTTCGTTTTGATCAGAAGCAACGCATAGACTGACCACTGAGGAAAGGTAGTGTTTATGTTCGACTCGAGCGATCGCGTAATTCCGCGAATTCGGCGGTCGGATTTATTCACCGAAAAACGGCCGCTCGCGCTCGGGGTTATCGCACCTCCATGCATCACCTTCGATGCTTCGATGTGCTCTGATCTGATTGGACGTTGGAGATCAACGTGTAATTAGGGATTCGCGCGTCATAGACTTTAGAATTTATAAAAGGACAACAAGAAATATAACGTAAACTCAGACATCCTGACCGAAACTCTGCCCGCGAGTGCGCGTCGCGCGGAAACAGGTAGGAAGGATTTAGGACACGGAGTGGCGACTGCGGGCGAGTTGACAGTCTATAAATTATTCCGTAAAGGTTACTGTACGCCCCAACGACCGCCCGCGCACGCATCCGTCCGCCGCTTTCACATTTGACTCCTCCCGCCCCACTGCTTCAAGTGGAGCTGACGATCCCGGTTGATAAGCAAACCCGGTTGATGCGATCCCGGATAATCGGGAGTTGACTGTATAGGGAAGTCTTAATTTATTAGAAGGAAATGTAGCAAAATCCAATCTATGTGGTGAAACATTCATTGTATAATACACAAGAAGATGTGGTAGAGAAATAATCTCTACAAGATTCTTCATATTTACTAAAAAACAAAGGAAATAGGATAAGCATGCCTATAATCAACCCCTTTTAAAAACGGCGAAACAATGTTTCGAAAAAAGTAGTAATGTGAAGATAACTATTTTTCATAGGAATAACCTACAGAAATATCAGGGAATCAGAAAGATTAAGGCCAGGTGAAGAAAGTCGGACATTAGCACTTGTCCCCTTTAGCTGGAAATGTAGCACATGTCCACTTAAATACTGTATATAGGTCAAAATAAGAGGAAATTATGATATACGGTTAAGAACATTTTTTCCACATGAAAAATAAGAGGCCGAAAAATCTGCAATGGGTTTGAAGAACATCATGTTTTTACAAGTCGACGATGTAAGCCTTTTGTAGAGTGTTATTAAATATAATGAGATTTAATATAATAGGATCCTTATCAAGGGGATCAAAACATATCAAGAAATTAAACTTTTAACATACTTCGGAAATCGCTTGAACTTACTTGGCTATGTATGCACACTTGAAATATTACACGGATAGAGTCTTATAACAAGGTTAAATTTTGTAAAATATAAAAGATACGAAACAAAGCTACTTATTTAAAGCTACTACAACATTTTTACTTGTTAATAAACTTTAAAAAGTAGTTTATTAAAAGTTTTAATCAAGGCTCTACCACAGATAACAATAATAAGGGTTGCAGCGACATTGGGATCTTTCCTCTGCAGTAGCTGGAGAGAGACAGATCAGAAGCTCAAGGTTTCTTACGGTACGTTAAAAAACCCACCCAACCATTAAACATTCAGAAAAAATTCTTTCATTGGTTTACAGTATTTATCATTGCATTCTTTTGTCTGATAACATTTTTGGGAACGATAATGTCTTTTAAACTAATCCGACTTTAGATTAGCTAAAATATAACAACTATTTATGCAACATGCTGAATTATAACAACAATTATTTAGTATGTAACAATACATTTAAACAAACATGAACAAATACTTATTTAATCTTAAAAAGGTGTTGGCTATTTCAACATGAAAGGTCATGTAATATTTAGACGATTGAGGAACATTTGCTACAATCGTATTTTCTTAATAGAGTATTTTCTAAAAAAATGGTAAGATTTGATCAGGTTTGATAGTAATGCAAACACTATGTGTTATCGAATTTATATTATTCATGGTGTAAGTAGATGAGCGGGATTGTGTCTGTGTAAACGAGTGGGATGAGGAGACCAGAATATAAGGAAAGTAGGCGTTAAAGCAACACGTTAGCGCTCAATGTGTTGTCTAAGATCCTGCGTGTGAAAGGATTACTTCACGAATCCGACGACAAACAATGATTACCACACAATGGCCACTAGCGTCTATTTTACATACCAAATCCTAACACAATCACCAAGCAATAGGACTTAGAGTTTGAACACTGTACCATTTAGTGTGGTTATTGCAATGCACTAGGATGTGATGACTACCGGAAACTTTTAGAAACATGATATCGCCCAACGTATAATCATAGGTATTTGATAATATATAGTTTAAACTTTCATCTGTTTTGGTTTTTATAACATGATCCAGGGCTTCCGAATTAATAAACTACAATTATTATTGTTTAATTTTAGTTTTGTCCAACATTTCTTGAATAATTCATATGGCTAGTCATAAAAAAACTAAAAAAATATAACAAGTGATTCCAGTCCAATTATTTAGATTGGGCTAAGTAAGCTATCTTCCAAATGCTGTGATCTGTCAACGCATTCCAGTACGGACTTTTTCCAGTATGCGCAAAGTTATCACTTACGTAGCAGTAAATAACGGAGAGTGAACGTGTTTCTACTGCCCTTTGTTTTTATAAGAGCGGTAACGAGTGTTCCGCAGAGGGTGTGTTGAGTTACTACAGTTATTATTCTTTACAAATCCTCTAGTAAAATATGAACAAAAACTGTGCACCAAAAGCTAAAAACCTGTAAATTTCTCCCACTTGAAATACGTAAATGAATAAGTTTCAATATTTGAGCGTTATGTCGATATTATTGAAAATTGCCTATGGTTACGTGTATCATTAATCACTTAGTAACATCCCTTACAACAGAAGCGCTCCAACATATTCATAGTGATTGTGTAATATTGAAAATGTTAAAATTGAAAAAAAATTCATAACAGAAATGATAAACGAGATTTTTGGGTTTGTATCACAATAAAACACATAAAATGTTTTAGAAAAGTATTTAAATCCCTTAAAGTTTGTTTATTGAGCTTATTATTTATTGATTTTATTATATACACTATTATCCCTAGAGACGTCGCGGGGTAATTATTCTCCCAGTGAGTTTCCAACATTGATTAAAAAACAGTAGCAAACCCGTATCTATTTCTGTCCCTACATCACCATTTTGACAGCTTTTGTATACTTATAACAGTACTAAGTTATTGTTGCAACAGCTAGGAAAGTTTTTATCCTGCACGAGTCCTAACTTTACATTACTAATTTCAATAAGTCAGGTTTATTTCTATGTGTATTTTGCAAGGTATTATATTTTGTATTTCTTCACTTATTATAAAAACAACTGAAATTAATTTTAAATTGTATATTGCAAGGTTTTAACATAAATTAATTTTCATTTATTTTTTGCAAAAGTTTTAGGAGAGAATTTTTTTAATATATATTTTGAGAGGATTTTATAGATGAAGTTCATTTTAATTTGTATACCTAATAATCTATTTAAAATTATCTAAGTACGTATATTGTCAGGGTGATAAGAAATGACACACATTTTAATAATCGCGATTTACAAGAGACGGAAAATAAAGTATATGGAGGATCTTCAAGAAGTACGTGATATTGTCAAGGAAAGCGTTCATTACTCCGAGAGTGAACAAAGTGCCTACAGTGATGTTGATCAGGCTAGGGCTGTTTATGAAGACGTTGACAGAGATTTGTATTTCGGAATTGAAAATCCACGTAACTCTCGTAATATAAATAACGCGAATGATACTTTAGAGGAAAATTACGCTAAAATCTGTCGCTTAGAACTGAACTTGGTTGAGTACACCTCTGACAAATATTGTGTTTGTAAACTATTTTTGTTTATGAAATATTTTGTTTCTATAATTATTGTAACAAGAAACGTTTATTAAGAATGTAGGCTACAGCTTTATTCCAAAAACGTAGACAGAACTATTAAAGAACTTGGACAAATAACAATAAGAAACTGTGCTAATTGTGGGAAAAGTGTTTGTTAAGACCAATTAGTTGAAAAATATGTTTTGACGTATAAAAAAGTGAATCATATTGTATTTGTTTGTTCATATCTTTTGTAACATAAAATGTGTTTTAATAATTTAAAAAATTTATAACACAAACTATTTTACTTTTATTGACCTGAAAACTAGTTGGGGTAAAAGAAATTACCCCCGCGCGAGCTCAAATGTAACGGGTATTAGCGCGAGTTCTCTAGGGTTAGTAAAATTATTACACTTTATTTAAAATCTATCAGGAGCGACATAGAGAAATAGTGTAGAAAACGCCGAAATATGGAAACAATTGTGGGAGAAGCTTTCTAGACTATTCCTCGCGGATGATCAAATTGTCATAGATGAAGACAAAGAACATATTAGCTATATGATAGGAGAATATTAGGAAACAGGCTTAACATTGTAGATTTAAAATTGTTTATATCTAGTGGTAGGCGCAGACGAGATTTGCGACCTTGGAATAGAAAACTGGGAAATCAACGAGGCACAAAAGTGGAAATATCTAGGGGTGAACTTTAATAAGAAAGGCGATAGTGATGATAAACAAAGGCAGAGCGGTGACACAGACCTTAAACTCTATTCTCTGCGAAAGACAATTACGAGAGAAACAAAGAAACACATTTATAAAAGTATAAACTCAGAGCGTTACACTCTACGGTTCAGGTGTATGGGATTTTATCAAAGCTAAAAATATACAATTTAATGATAATAGAAATGGAGTATTTACGACAAAGCTGCGGTGAATCGAGATTGAAAATGGTCAGAAATAAACAACTTTTTAAAAAGTTGAAAATGGATAAGAGTATAAGGGAGGAGGTAGAGAGAAAACAATTGACATGATTTGGACTTGATGCCGTTATTATAGAATGACGTCGGCAGTGGCCCTTACCTGAAAAGAAGTATCATCCAGCTAAAAAAAGTCTATGAATAACTCTGTCTTTATCCATCTGTCTAAACGTCTGAATGTATATCCCTACCTACCTCCCCCCTCTCTTTCCAAATTTCAAATTATACCAACTCAGGTTTTCCCACAGCACATTGCTAACATCGAAGCCCAGTACTGACTTTTGGCAAATTTGTTATTAAAGTTTAAAAGTTGCACAGTTTGTATTTTTTAGGGAAGACAGCCAACGTTTTAGAACATTCTAATCACCGACGTATTACTCAAATTCAGTTTCAAAGATGTTAAGTTTAGGCTTCTTTTTGGTGACTGTAACACTCTTCCTTGGTATTTATTTGTACACACAGCAGTCGGGTGACCTGAAAGGCCTTCCACTGTGTCGACACACTACCTGATCTTCAAAATGTCTCAAAAACACTAATAATCACATCGTTACTAGAAGGGTTTTAATAAAATTGTTTCGGAAAATGCAGTGTTTGACAAATTTGGGCCGCCCGCACGTCCTTTCCAAATGAGTGAAAATAATGATGTACGATAAACGTTTTCTCTGCATTAGTTAGCACCATGTCAGCAAAAACTATCAGTCAAATGAAATACATCAATACGAATACGCGTCAACAATCAAAAGTTGTCAGCTGATCAAGAAATCAACTTACAGCTGAATCGGTTTCAGTACTGTTGATTTGGTAGTGAACACTAAATATACCCTTTTTCATAAGAACTTTAAAAAGCATTAGGTAAACTGTAACAAATTTTATTCAGAAAAAAATTTTACTACTTTTGAAGAACGCCAGGAAAATAGTTTTGGCGAAATTTAACACTAAAATATTGGCACAATTTATGTTAAAAATATCTAGGTAATACGTTTCTAAGGGCTGAACTAAGGGAGAATAAGTTTGTTAAAGTCTTATGGAGCCTTAGGTCGATATATATTTAAGTGAACAGATTGTGATGTGCTTATTCAGGAATATTTATAAACTATAGCATTTAAGGTACAATTTCAGAGCAGTCTGAGGCCAAAAGGAAACAATAATTCCGATAGCAACTAATATTGCGGGCGGAAATGAATAGCTATTAAAGGTAATGATGCAAATAAATTTATGAATTCAGATAAACTCAAAATACTTCTGAAAAGGCTTCCTGATAATCTTGATAACAATTAAATTGTTATCTTTGTATTTTCCTATTTTTTCCGTGAGTTTCGAAAATTCGGCGCTTGTACTAATTGCACTATATCAGCTGTAAGACAGGCTGTATGAAATCCTTAACACTAAGCTTATTCCGTTTTTTTAGTTACGTTTTAACTCTCAACGAATCGGTTTGTTGTTGGTTTGATGTGTTTAAATCTCTTAATGTGATATATCCATCCCTAAATCTCATAACAATTAACAGTACGTCGTAATGGGTTACTCACCTTTAACTGCTCAGTTTTAAAATAGTTTATTTTTAATAATAAGAGTTTTCCATATTCCTGTTGCAATATGTTCATGACAAATTACATGTTGCATTTTTTTTGTACGAATATGTAAAAAAGATATAAACTCTTATCGGTCCAATGATAGGATAAACGCTTCCTTAAATGATTTTATTCCTTTCGCCTACTAAATACTTTCCTTGCTTCAAGCAATTCACAAGGAAAGCTCATACAGTTCATTTCAGATATATAAAATTCACAATAAATGAAAACACTTTAAGCAGCTCCGTACAGAGAGGAAAGATAATAAAAATATCACCTCCATCTTGAGGGAACAAAATTACACTAATACCTCTGTCTTGCTTGTTAGATCCTGGTAAAAGATTAGGTGTTCTTTAAGAAAGTTGATAATTTATATTAGAGTGTATTAAGGGGTGGAGGGGCCTAATTATATCCTTCAACCCTAATTTATTGAAAAATTATACTGAATATATTAAAGTGGGGCAGCTATTACATCCTTGAGATAAGTACATAATTAACAATAACTGGTAATATCTTTAACCCGTTTCTCCCCAATTTTAACAAATGTCAAATGAAAAAGAAACATTTTAGCAGCAAGGTTGTTTGTTAGCATTGCCAGGGAGTAATTTTTCAAATATGTTGGTTTAGTTCTCTGATACTGATAGTATAAATATATTTAAGAACCTTCATTAGAAACTATGTAAAATAGTAAACATATATCTTTTACACAAAGTAGGAAATCTATAGTAAACATTGATGTCGCATTTGTCAACAATTAGCATGAGTGGCAGGGTTGAAGATAAGAATCCAAAACTGATCTTGTCTTGTATGTTAGCTGAGAGGCAATAGCATCACAATTTGAAAACGGCGTGCATATTTTTGACGTCAATACTTTCTTGAAAGAAGGAAAAAATATAATGCCCTCTAAGGATCATAAAGAAAGCAACTACATGCTGAAACTGAGTAAATCCACAATGTTTTGTCTAAAATGCATTGTGTGAAACATCTACTTCACAAATCCGACGTCATCCTATAACTACCGCACTATGGCAAGTAGCACCTCTTCTAGATACCAGATCCTGAGGTAAATGGACTTGAGTTTGAACTCCGTACTATTAAGAGTGGTTATTGGAATGCCACTAGGTATAGATGACTACCGGAAAGATTTTAGAAACATTTAATAAGCTACGTTTTGTATTATCGATTGTCTATTTGTTTCTAAAACAATTGTGTTATTACTTAAACCTTTTCTCCAAAACGTCTTGAATAATTCATATGACTAGTCAAAAAAAATATGTAACAAATTGTTTCAATCCAATTATTTAAATTGGTCTAACTAAGCTATCTTCCAAGTGCTGTGATCTGTCAAATTCAAGTGACGATGGGTAAAAGGCGTTTCCACTATGCGTAAAGTTATCAGTTCCGTTGCAGTAAATAATGGGAAACGTACGTGTGTCTACTGCCCTTTGTTTTACAAAAGGGGTAACGCATGTTCCACAAAGGGGTGTCGAGTTACCACACTCTTGTCCTAAATAAATTCTCTAATAAAATGTAAACAAAACTTTGCGTCAAAAGAGAAAAACGTCTAAAGTTTTTCCACTTAAATTACGTCAATGAATAACAAGGTTCAATATTTGAGCGTTATGTTGATATTATTGACAATTGCCTCTGGTTACATGTACCATCAATCACTTAGTCAACATCCCGTTCACCAGGAGCGCTGTCAGGATATTCATAGCGGATGGATAATATTGAAAATAACAAAATGTAAAAAAAGCCATAACAAAAACAATAAGCTAGATTCCTTGCTGGGCTTCTAATAAAATATGACAAACCAAATATTTCAGAAAAGTAATTAAATTGCTTTGATGTTTTTAAATGAGCTTATTATTTATCGATTTTGGTCCTATATAGTCTAAGTTTTTGTTAAAATTATTTCCTTATTTATTTTAGTAGAACGTTTAGTTAAATAAATCTGTACACGGCTTACTTTTGAAGTAGGACTTTTTAGGATATTATAATATTAACCACGGTTAAGAGGCATGTATAGCAGAAGAAAAGTTATGCATTATTTTACATTTTCAAAAAATTTCAAAAGTCTTTACCTTAGACATATTTTTTCCTCATTTATATAAGTTGAAGTACAATCATTCCTCACATTTTGTTAAAATAATATTAAAGAATGATTTTTGCTGCTGCACTTACCTGAAGAGAAGAGTCTTCCTGCTACTAACTCTGTCTCTGTTAGTTTGATAGTATATACTGATTGGACAAGGTACTACATGCCTGTCAATCGTGACCTTTCTGGTTGTACAATTCGGCCAGTGACGTGAGTTTGAATAACCTCTACAATTACACATCGGACAAAATGTATTTCTGCATAGCTACCGTGTAAATAGCGGTTTTCTTCACATTGTGTTCTTAGTACGGTATGTTCGTATGTATTAACTGAGTCTGCACCCAACTGTACGTAGACGTTGTCGCATAGTAAATGTCTATAGATTGGTAGGATCCGTGATGTAATGATGTGGTAGCATTCAGTGTGTTGCTTGGCTATTTCTGGAGTAGATCGAGCGCTACCGGACGATGTCTTCAAGGTTGGTTTTCCAGTTTTAATTATTTTTCGGAGATTTATAAATTAGTGAACTCAGAACCAATTCAATTTAATTTTATTTATAAATATTTCTAATTTATAGAAGATCCCGTAATAACGACCAGAGAGATGATAAAATTAACACTGTAATTATTAAACTTGATTGTATTAAAAACCTAAAAGACTAGAGCCCGCCTTTTTAGTAATTGTAGTATTAGTTGAGCAGACAATCTTTGTCATTGCATCGTATTAATGTAATTGTTGAAATTTGTAACAATTGGATGGCAGATGAATAAATATAAGTGATGTTAAATTTATGTGGTTGTTAACTATTTAGAAACCTGAAGGTGTGACTACTGAAAGGTAAGGTAACTATTCTCTACAATTACCAATATTTTTCATTTGTCAATTTGGCTGTTGCAACACGCACTCGCAAGCGCTAACACAACACAGGAGAAACTCAAATAAAGGCGTCTGTAGTTTAAAATAACTATTCTAAGATGGAATTCTGCAGCTGCCAACCGGAACGTTAGCTAAGGATGCGATATTTTAGCCTATAAAGCGTTTGATAAATAATTGGTCTATTTCGGGACAATAGGCAACGCCAACTACTGCAACTTGTAGCTACTGTGCAAGGTTTCCCTCAATTCGGTGCCACGCTACGTCATGTTAATTACAAGTAATAATTGTTACATTGATAATTTGCTCAAATTATTAAATTTTCTAATAGAGTCCTTCCCTCTCGCACTTTCTTTCCCTTTACGGACCCGTAATGCATACAAGTGTTATATCGGAATACCTATTTGACTTTATAGGGTGTTATAACTTTGCTATTATATTACTTTAAATTATTCCAGAGACTGTATGTGTGAGTACCATAGTTAGAAATTCATTGTTACAGTCACGGAACAAGGCCTCATCACTCGACAAAATTTTAAGAATAATAATCTGTTCAGGTGCCTTAGTCTTGAAATGTGTGAATGTTCACAGATTATTAGGTAATTAGGAATTTATATTTATTATTCAGTTGAAGTTTTTTTTTTAATAATCTATTCCACTACGCAGACAATTGCAAGATCTCCGGTTTCATATTGGTCTGAGTAAGCGAAAAACCTTTTAGACCTACCCATACAATAAAAGCGAAACCAGCTTTAAATACATGTAGTAAAGCTAGATAGGTTCTCGTAGGTAGATAGTCTCTTATAACTAGAAGGGAAAATATTAGTTGCCTTATAACTCGACAAATAGCCTCTCGTCTTGCGTAAATATTCGCTTATTTAAACAATTTAAAATGTTTCAACGGACTATTTTACGCTGCGGCGATCAAAGGAGCTTAATTTCACAATTTGTAAAATGTCGTAATATGCTAAGCTTAGAATAACATTACAAGCATTTCATTCTGGAATAAAAATTCAAAAAATATTTATTTTGAATTTCAGGGTAGTTTTTAAAAAGCGAATACTTTGTGTTTCTACAAAGTATGTTTAAAAACCTGAAAAATCATTTGATACATTTTGAGGGAGTGAGAATTCCAAAGGAATTTTGCTTAATAGAGTTATTATTGTTTGACAAGTTTATTTTATATATTATATGTGTTATATTTTACATTGTATATGTTTACGTTCTAAGAGTTTTATTACAAATATCCATTATGTATCTGTGTGTGCATTTAATTTAATCAGAGATAGTTTTTAATGCTAGACACGTTATTTATAAATAGAATATTCTTCATTGGAACGTATGTTTAGGGGTTAAAGAGTGTTACACTAACCATTTTCATAAGAGCTTAATAAATGTAGGTTTAATGAAGTCTGACGTAAATATGTTGTTAGGTACTGTGTCATATTGAGGGAAAAATTATATATGCATACAATAATGTATCTAACTATGTATATAGTAATGCATACACCAATATATACAATAAAAAGTACACACCTAAGCCAATCCCTTCTACATCGTCCAGTATATACAGTGACGAAGCACGGTTACAAAACAAAAAAACGTTCCCTAAAATTGAACCAATTAACATTAGGAAACTGTAGCACCAACATGAATACAAAGCAATAATTACATAACATAACAACAAAAGCAGTAAGCTTTTCCTGGCAAACTACTAGAATCTAATTTATTTCTGCACCCAGTGTCGGTAGGGATAGTTTCCAAATATATACTACTTCCTTTTGACAATTTAATTTTCTAATTCTATTCCTTTAATAATAATGCTGGTAGCACTGTAATGATCTGGGTCAAATAAAATCTAGATATTTATGTTTTCTTTTCTCTAATCAATAAAATTATTCATAAAAAATTAAAAATTGTTCTTATTGCTGTTATTTTACGACTGTTAAATTCTTAATTTTATATAATAGCACAGTACGAGTAATTAGTAAAACTATTATATTGCAAATTTATTTTTGTAGGTAATATATTTTTTTATCGTTTAATTCAAATTACCAAGAAAATAATTCTACAGTAAAAACATGTAAAACATTTTTCCCTTAATTAGAAAGTCTGACAATTTTTTTCATTTTCTCATATTAAATACGGTACAGGAAGAAGTAAGTTATACCTTTTTCCTCATATTTTAGCGGAGCTGTTTGTAAAGATTGGTACTCCTTATTGGACTCACAGATAAATATCCACCTCTCAATCTTTATTGGTTACCTGTATATTTTTTCACATCTTTTCCGTGTTTCGCCGATTTCTGTCTACAGGTAGAAAGAGAAACCCTTCCAAACCTTCTCACTCTCTCCGCTTTTTAAGGTACTACGTTTATTATAAAGACTTTTTATAAAAATCAATTCTTTTGGTTCCAGAGTCGTACATTATGGTGTAACCTTGTTTCCATTTTTGTCTTAAATAACTCAGTCATGCTACTCAGTGCTAAATCAGTGAGTGCCTACTTCACTGGCTGACCCAAGTGTTATTGGTAAATCATTATAAGGAATACAGCAAATTGCGTTACTTATCAGGACGTACGCTTTTCCGCCTGCTTCCATAGAAATGTACCACACCCTGTGCAAGTACAGTACATTTAATGTTCGTTTAGTAGAACAATTCTTTAAATTTGGAACGCTTAAATTAAGTAGAGAGTGAGTGAACTTATTGTATTAACTTGTGTTTGGTTAGAGTAGCATAAAATGGAATTTTATTAGTTGACCTTTACACTTGAAAATGCTCTTAGTGTCTTCAAACTCAAACCCCTCTCATAAAAGAATGAATGGTTTATGGTTCATAGTCGAATTGTTTTCAATTCGAAGTCCAAAGTGGTCCAGACGTAATGACGTCATACGTGATATCTGGGATAGGTTAGTTTCTGTATTTAAGAAAAGAATAGTTACACTGTAACTCTATATCTTATCCCTATAAAGTTAGCTTTTAAGAACTTGTTATTTCTTCCTGATATCCTAAATAATTTGCTCCCTCTATTTTTTAAATTTGGAATGAATTTAAATTATTAAAAATTTAATTAACTTATGTTGTCAATTTGTGTCTATTTGTATGCGTTAAAATAGCGTAAAATGGGATTTAATTTTCAGACTTTTGCATTGGAGTAAGAATTATTCCCAAAGTCACCTCCGAACCTCATAACCCAATCACCTCTCAATTTTATCAATAAACCGTGTAAAATGTTTATTACACCAACAAATCATTCGTGATTAAAAATCAGTTACACTTTTATTATAGACCTGTTACAACAAATGTATCGGTGAATGCTTTCTATAAGATATCGATTTACCTCACAAATTCTACAGGTTTTTCAGAGCAACCTGTTTATTTTCGTAGAGCTGTCAAAAGCCTGCCGGAGTTCCCATTAGTCTGGTTTCGTACTCCCGATAAATCAGTCAACTCGTTTCAATGAAACATATACAAAAATGTTTCTACACTCATTCTTTATCATGGGAAGTCTTTGCTAAACATTACTGACACTTTATTATCAGCTATATTTAAAAAAACCGCACGTGTTACTGGCTGTTGTAGAATTTCATTCTAGCGAGGAATATTGCTGAGTAACATGTGTGAATGCGGAGTTTCATTAGATTTACATTTTCCATAGTTAATATAAAAAAAACCTAATTTAATAATATATGTGTCATGCTTAGGGTATTTTATGTATCGTTTTTTAAATGTGTCATAGCAAAACAGTCGTTCATGCAAGACTTGTAAAGGGTTCTTTATTTTTACATAACTTGTTTATTTTTTCTTTTATTGTATACTTACTTATCTTCCTTTTTATTCCAGTAAACTAATTTAAAAATAATTTATGAATTACGGTTTTTGAGATAGAACCAATTAAATTAGGGGAAAATGTTTCCTTTTTTATTATTGTTAAAATGGAACGACTGTTTATTGTACGAAGATATATATATATGTTGAAACTTTTATTTCAATATATTGTTTTCCAGGTTATATCAAAAGCAATGTGTATATTACAATATGTTTTGTGCATGTAGTATATTTTCTTATGACTTGTTGAATGTTTATTTATCCAATATTCAGCACTTGGTGTTTTTATCTCCTATTATAGGGTGGCGTTGCACATAATTGTGGGTTAGCGATGAAATCGTACAAAAGTATACTTTCCAACCAAGTGTATATATATACTACACCATGGGAATATATACTACACCACCACCATTGTTACGGAGAGTAACT
This sequence comes from Prosapia bicincta, assembly GCA_036971475.1. NCBI lineage: Eukaryota > Metazoa > Arthropoda > Insecta > Hemiptera > Cercopidae > Prosapia > Prosapia bicincta. The sequence goes on along the minus strand of JBAIZL010000005.1, from coordinate 43,757,390 downwards.
GATAAAGAAGTTTGAGTTAAAATCACTGCTGGTGAAACTCCTGAGGAATGGAAATTTGGAAAATTTCCGTGTGACATGTAAGCGTATCGCTGTGTTACGTTAGTGACACATATGTTCGCTCAATCATATCAAAAATGGTTTCATAAGATCGCCGTAGCATCTAGAGCTTCGATGCAACTCCTTGACCGAAAGTGGAACTTCAATTTAACCATTTAAAAAGAGTGAATAAAATGTGTTTCTCCAGCTAAAAAAATATTTTATTTGTTAAAATTGTTTGGCTGCAATTTTGTTCTTTTTAATTTCAATTTACCTGGTTATTAAAATTATTTCTTAACAGAGATTTGTTGTTTTATTTTTATCCTTAAGATAGACGTATGATAATTACATTACAATTAAATGGAGTGTAGAGTAAAAAAACAAAAATAGATTGTGCTACTAACATACAACACAGCATGATAGACCACAGCTTCCTTTAGGGCGCTAGTATGCGCCTTTTACCGATTTATGAGTTTTTTGCACTACTGGAAATTGAAATATTTTTACAGTATTATTTTTGGTTTCTTATTCCTTAACTCAATTAATACAATATTTTCACTATAGCACTATAAAATATTATTGGTTAGGCACTGTAAAAATACTTGTAAAATGACTGATGTTCGAAAAACAAATTTTAAGTAAGATGCACTAGCTGGGAATTCAATATATATTTTGTTTTTACTTGAATTTTACTTATTTACCCTAGAGGCAACCTTTCCGAGATAAAGCTTTAAAAAAAATTTGTCGAACCTTAATATATAGTATATACTTATACGTAAAGGCGCCGGGTTCTCTGTTTTTATATAGGCCTATGTTTGTCAAAAATATAGGTTTCGTATTTTTAACCAATAGAAACAAAATTATAATCTTGTTTTATAATTGTAAACAAACTTTGAATCTAACTGTGTCAAAAGTTCAAGGTCTACAAAAAATTACAAATTTTATTTTTGACTCCCCAAAATATATAGGTTTAATGGGTTTGTATGTAAAATAAAACACAAACCTTTTCCTAAAAACACGGCAAAATAACAACACTTACTCTAAAATACAAATGTGACTGAATAGCCTGAGCACAAATTTCTTTGAAATTTTATAATAACTAATTTTATATCTTTACCCTAGTTTTCATAAATTTAAAATTAATCATTTCAAATAAGCTTTAGTTATTAATTCCCTAAACTAAAACAGAAATCAGTGTGTATTTTTCAAAAACTTTTAGTTTTGTATTTGAAGTGCGAACTAGATAGAGTTAATCTATTATATTTAAAACTTTACAAAACTTATATTTAAACAGGATAATTTAAAAAAGTATAAAATTACACAACGCACATATTTAAAGTTTAGATTCTCTTCTTTTAAACGGTACCCCTAAACGATTAAACAAAAAACTTCGTTAAAACCAGTTTAATACAAGTCTCCAAGATGCATTTTTAAAAAAATGGGTGGTCATATTAGAGAAATGTTAAGATACTTCTGATATAACCAACTTCACTACCTTTTTTATAAATTCAGGATCAGTGTAGACACAGTATTAATAGGCTTAAAGTCACTGCGAAACAGAAAATTCAACGTATATAATATTGTAAAATAAACTTTGCAAAATCCTAATTTTATGTGTTCCGAAATCATTATAATTTTGTTGAACCTAAATTTGACTCTGGTAACCTAATCCTAAATGTCAAAACGATGATTCTCCAAGTGTATCTTGCGAACATAGACACAGATCCAGTAATAACTATTTGTAATTTTTATACTTAGATGTTTTCACTGATAATTATTAAAATAAAACTAATCTTAGCATAAGTATTTGAAGGATCTTATATAGCATTACAAATACAAATTTATATTATTATTTCAAAAATACAAACTAACTACACAGTATTAATAAAATCTATGTATAAGTCAAATTAGATATTTTACCATATATATGTATATATATATATATATATATATATATATATATATATATATATATATATATATATTTATTAAATAAATTTTGTTTACTCACTATTAAATTTTTTTTAATGTTTACAAAATACTTAACCATTGGATAAATTTAAATTAAAATATTAAAACCTCACAGTACTTTAAAAAATGACAATTTCAGAAAATAAATATTCCAGCTTAAAATACACATATTAGAGGCAAATCCACATAAATCGCCATGTAAGTAAATAAATGAAATATTCTATATTAAATCTCAAGATATTAGGCTATAATTACCGGGTTTCACCTTTGAGGTTATTAGCTAAAAATATTAAACCGTATGAAGTAGAATAATATTTCAACTGGTTTTACGTCATTAAACATTACGTAATAAAAAAAACCATTTCCTGATTTTTTTATATTGTTTATATATATTTTTTTTATTCTATATATTTTATATATATTTATATTTTATTCTCTCCTATTTTGAACTTGAAGTAATTCGTTATCAGTTAGAAAAACCAAGTTAAATGTGTTTCAAAATTTACTCTGAATTTCGAGTTCTAAAGGCAAGATACTTATGAATAGCAAGGTTAATTTTGTTACCTATAAATTCATGTTTAGTGTAAGTTTTATAACAGAATATACGATACAAAACGTCTTGCAATTCTACGGAAGATTTACCTACAGACATGTGTGGGGAGAAAGGTTTATTCAACTCATGCTCTGTGTGACGCAATGGGAGCAGCCCATCTAAAGGACCCAATTTATTTTCCGGCTATGAAACCAACTTCCTGGAATGAGTTTATATTCCCTGTCATAAAATTTACTAGTTCTATATAAACATGTAAAAATAGAATAATATCTGTTATTATGTTTATTTGTATTACTTCGTCAAGATATATAGTAGGTATAGTTAATGGTGGTCTGTAGAAAATATGCTTTAGCATGAGATAACTGCTTCAGATAATTTAACTTGAGTCAGGAATCTTAGTTTCAAGTGTTAGGAATATGTATGGGATACTATTTCAAATCGATCAGTTGAAATGATCACCTTTTTTAATGTGTCTATTTCCTCCAAATAATTATAAATCATATATATATAACTATCACTTAAGGGTAGGAATGATATTTATTCATGCTACAAGATTGCTTAGTGACTAATATTGTCATAATAACACTCATACAATTCTATACAGTTATTTATTTATTACAGAAACATTTGAAATTTATGATAAAACTCAGTAAACTCTTATGCTTTTACTGACTTAATTAAGAAAATTAACTAGGTTTACGAGAACTCTTATAAGCATGGTTATCAATTACCCGTTACAAATTATTTACTCATTATCTCAGGGTAGCTTTATTAGGCTTAGCTATGTAACCTGGAGACATTGATATCAGGTACATGTAATAACAAACTTGGTTCTGATTCTATTAATTATTATTAATTTGATTTCAATAATAAATTAAAGAACATTTTATAAATTTCGTGATTTGCTTCAAGTTTAATATACAAAAGTATACTTATGGAGTCGTCTCGCTGGAGCATCCACTTGGAACGATCGATGGTTCCTAGTAGCGATTTATGGTGTTCTTCTTTCTTGAAGGTTATTGTACTGATTACCTGGAACTTACACTACATTTTTCTAAAGATAGGTAATGAACACTTGATTATTTCGATCAACTACAACTCTTCTGCCGGGTACTACAGTTGCTTACCAGATCCAGTGTTCGACTCCGCACTTCTAAATAACTTACCCTTAATCTTTTTAACATTTCTCTTCCCTCTTCAGGTGTATAAGCCATTCACAAGCCCATATTTTGAACTTTAAATATTTTGCTTTTATGAATTAACGTATTTTAGCTAGTAACTTTCCAATAACAGTTCACCAGTTTTTTTACTTAGTTTAAAAGCGCCCTTATGTATCCTGAAACTGGCAAGCCTTTCGATAATTTATAGTACTATTAAATAGTAATTTTGTAACTTGGCCTTGCACAATTAATTCTTAGTTTTACTAAATCTTATTTGATTCATGCCTAAATTTTCTCCGTGAAATTGTATACATATATACAGTTCTAGGAATATCATTTAGTTGGACTATTATCTTCGAAGAAGAGAAAAGGGTTGTGATTATAAGTAGGATTAAGGTAGAGGCTTAACTCATAGAAGATATATTTTCCATCGTATAATTAGAACAGTGATTGCGGTGCCGACTGCAATGTTGTATACACCAAACATGGCAAACTTCGGTTTTAAAACAAATACAATTTAAATCAAAAGAACGTAAATAAATATGTGTGGAAAGAGTGATAGAGTGTTTCCATACATAAATATCCCTACACTTTATTAGATGAAATAAAAAAGGAAACAAACTTTAATTTAAATTAAATCAAAAATTTAACTGCATATATTTCTAAATTTGCGTTAAGTATATGTTGTAGGTCAATTTAATCTAATACAGTTTTTATTTCGATCGATAATATTGAGAAGATTGTGAATTTTGATTAAAATTGATTCGAATTTGATCTTTAACAATTATGTGGTTAAAAACAAAAAATTAATCTAATTATCAAGCTTTTAACACAATAAATACCACACAGAAAGTTTAGTTTGGTTACGTGACAGTACCTACTGAATACAAGTTTTAGTACAGAGCGAATGATAGAATACATTGCTTTTTAATCATATGGATCACGCACCGAGAAACCTGTGCTAAGGTAAAGGAAAGGTTTATTCAAAGATCGTTCTCTCTTTAGGGTATCGAACTGCAAACACAGCATCTCTAACCGATTCAAAGGACCCAATTTATTTTCCGACTGTGAAACCAACTTCTTCAGTTATTTTATATCCTCAGGTGTAACATTCACAACTTGCGTACTATCGTGTAGAAACAAAAAAAAGTTTTGATTGGCTCTATTTTTTGTTATTTCTTCGTGGAATCAGTATTTAACACATTACTTCTTAAAGGAAAATATAAATAAAATCAATTCGATGAATTGAATACAAAACTATCATTTTGGGAAATGTTTTGGTAACTTCAATGGTGCTTTAACGTCAACATAAGTTATGTACAGCAACGGTTCTATTGTCCGATTCAAAATTACGAACCCCTGAGTTTAAAGTGTCATGGAATGTAAACAAAAAAAGATATCAATATGAGAGTTACATTGAAATTTTTGTAATTTAATTGGGCGTTTAGGCATGTAAAAATATTTTTTTCTAATTTTAACTTCCTATTTATTTTTTAGTTGGAATAAAAAAAGTACCGGTTTTTGTGTGCTTTCCAACCAAGCCGTAATTTTAAAAAATCATAAGTCAACCACTTGAACTCCGATCGAAAGTAAATTTTAACACAATATAGCTACAAGGGTTCTTTAATATTTCACATAATTTTATAATTTTATGTTGTTAGAAAAAAAAGTTGGTATCAAATTTCCAAGATAACATTTTCTCTTGACAGAACAGACGGAAAAATTTGACTTTTCTTGCGTTATGTAGATTTTACAGTAACTAACTTGGATATGTTATGTGGTAAACAACAACGAAACAGGTTTAATCTATAAGACGATGTATTTGAAGAGGAATCTTGATTTACCGAGGCGGCTCCTTCTTGAAAAGTCAAATTTTTCCGTCTGTTCTGTCAAGAGAAAATGTTATCTTGGAAATTTGATAACAACTTTTTTTCTAACAACATAAAATTATAAAATTATATGAAAAATTAAAGAACCCTTGTAGCTATATTGTGTTAAAATTTGGTTTTGATCGGAGTTCAAATTGTTGACTTATGATTTTTTTAAATTTCGGCTTGGTTGGAAAGCACACAAAAACCGGTACTTTTTTATTCCAACTAAAATATAAATAGGAAGTTATAGTTAGAAAAAAAAATATTTTTTACATGCCTAAACGCCCAATTAAATTACAAAAATTTCAATGTAACTCTCATATTGATATTTTTTTTTGTTTACATTTCATGACACTTTAAACTCAGGGGTCCATAATTTTGAATCGGAGAATAGGAGAAGAAGGCCAATCTTATAGAAATGTATTTGCAAGGAGAAAAGACTTGTGTTTGTAAGGCCACAAGTTATTTTATTTTTATACCTAAAAGAGAGGTATAATAATTATTAGATTTAATAATTAGATTTACAGAAATAATAAACTAAGTTAAGCTCATGCAGAATAATGCAGGATTTTATCATGAATGTTTATTAATTTTAATTATTCATAAAATACCTGAAAAGTAAAAACATGCAATGGATTTATCAACAGGCATACAAACGTAGCGAAAAACGTTCAGAAATATGTGTGCGCTACAATAGCTGTCAGCGTTATGTGGTCGTGCCTAAACGTTTATACTTTTAGGGAACATATTACTAAAATCGTTCAAAAACACATGTGTGAATATATATTCACACATTTTAAAAACTCAGGGACAAGAATGTAATGTTGCTATACAGTAAATTGTATGTGTTTTAGAATCAGATCCCATTTTTTATATTTCACATCATTCTGCAAACACAGTCGAAAAGTCAATTGTCACTTCAGAAATGAACTATTTACATCAGAACCAAAACAAAACAATCAATTCGACCTGATCCAATGTCTATACATACAGTTTAGATCTAGGGGTCGGATTTATTCGATGCCCTACAGCCCTTATCCTAATAACAGGGCTGTAATTAAGAGACTTTTAATCAAGCTACCACTTCACTTCCGCACAAAAAAACTCGAACTTAATTTGCCTTTCAATATCCATTCGAATCTAACTTATCTTCTTCTATCAGCTTCTAAATTTAAAAACAATGGTTTTCTGCGGTGTAATAACATTTTCCAGTAAAGTATTTATTCTTTTAAATAAGTCTTCTAAATACATAAATTATAATAACATAAATGAATAACAAAAATACTTTAATGTTAGTAGTAATGTGAAAAAATAACGTTTTTCAAAATAACAAATTTGGAAATAATATTCTACTCGATAAGACCTTTGTCCAGTCTTATCCTTAGGTTGGTCTTCTAATTGAATCCAACCCCTGCCCTCCTAACATAATTAACAGACTTCCAGTCTTGCTACTTCACTTCTGCAGGAGCAACGTTGGAAATTAATTTTCAATGAAATTAATTTAACATTTATTGAATTTAAGTTACGTGAAGTGCTATTTTACTTTAAAATATAATGGTTACTCGTGATATAATCAAAGTTCGGTTAAAATCTAATTTATATAACAACACTCGACTCTTTGGGACTGTACTAAAATATTTATTTAAGTGTTCTTGGGGAAATCTGAAGAAACGTTTTGTATAGTTTCAGTTGCATTATTGCCAAGATCAATTTTTATTACGTTAATTAATAGATGAGTATAAATATTTAAATTTACACTCTGCTTTCTATAAACAGGACTAGTTAAACATTTTAATCTTCAACTCTATGGTTTCTTTTTGTAATTTAAAACAAAATATTAAAATATTTCTTAAATTATTTTTTTTTCATCAATATTTGAACATGGAATAAAGATATCAAGCAAATATTGTCCTTTATATACTTTTCCCATGTACATTGAAAGCTATGTTACTATTAGAGCTACGTTTCTACGTGTAGTCTGGTAAAATGGCGTCACCAATGCAAAGATGACAGGTTTAAATATTAAGATAATTAAAATTTCATAGGATAGAAGTACTATAAGAAAATATCTAAAAAAGGGAACCCTGAACTTGTGTGTAAATTAACATATGTTATAAAAGTTTCTTGTTATTTATAGGATATAATGGTAAAATTATTTGATGGTTCTAAAAACATAAACAAGCGTTTATCAGTCTTATCAAGTGTCGTCTTTCTTTTTGGAAACGTTGCAGAATTTAAATCGTAGCATCGTTAAAATCTTCAAAATAATAGGTTCGTATTGTGTTTATAGCAGTTAGGAGCAGTTATGGAACCCTCATAGTATTATGTAATAATTTTTCCCTATTTTTATTGTAAAGCTATCGTTATGGCTTTCCAAATTCCTATATATATCGTTCGTTTTCTAAGAGGGTGTAACACATAAACTCCTCTTTACTACCCCGTTAGAGAGTAAGTCCACTTCTGGCTATTGAAAGCTATTGAAAACCTAACGCGTCATATTACAGCGGAATCAATATCCGATAATATTTGTATAGTTTCATAAACACATACTATTTACAGCTCTCGTTATTTGTGCGCAATTATCGATTAAAAATCTCGATTAGGAAGAGGAAATGAGGATAAAAAAAAGGATTTTTCTGTTTATACTCATTACTATGCAAGAAATCAATAATACGACGGGGATTAAAACATCACCTCAAGAAGTTCGTTTCACAGTCGGAAAATAAATTGAGTCCTTTGAAATGTCGGCTCGAGATGCTGTGGTCGCAGTTCGATACTCCGGAGGCCCATCGATTAAACCTTTCTCTTGCCTTGACACAGGTGCGTTGGATCGTCTGCCGAGGAAGTGCACAAAATGTTTTTAGTCGTCCTCTATGTTCTAAAATTTGTACGAATACTGAATCTACTATGGCTAAATACCTCCTAATTCGTGCGTAAGTAGTCGAAGATCAGAGTAAAATGGTGCTTTCAACATTCTTATTTTATGATGGTACTGTCAAAAAGCCAATGAAACCCGTCCATCATAATACTATTGGTTCTAATTAAAAGAAAAAGACTATAATTATTAGGACATGTCCCAATAAAAACAAACATTCAACGTTAGAAGAAATATAACGAAAATATTTTAAAAATAAATGAAAGGTTTTACGAGAAACTTTACATGAAAAGCCTATTTCCTGTCAAACAATGTCATAATTGTACACTCAGCCAATCAGTGAGAAACCACTCAATCTGTTACCTCACAGATGAAATATGGCAATTGAAAAATCTTGTGATTTATTGTTGAGTAATATTTTCATACTGATTTGCGTTACATGTATATTATATTGGGATATCTGTTGTTGAAGTTGTTCCTTTTTAAAGTACTTTATATTGTGACAAAACTAGTACATGAATTTCATTACACAAATATTTCAATAAATAACTAATGTGTAATAAAATCATGAAAACGTAAAATGAACTAAAATTAAAAATAAATTTCCTGGGATATTTCTGAGACTAAATATATGTTTAGTTACCAACCTGCACTTGACTAGTTTTACAGTGACTTACGTGTCACATGAGACGGGAATGCAGGACGCTAAGTACGTAGTTATCAGATGAAATTCCTGGGATATTTGTGAGACCATATATATGGGTAGTTATCCACCTATTCTTTACTAGTTTTACAGTGACTTACGTGTCACATGAGACGGGAATGCAGGACGCTAAGTACGTAGTTATCAGATGAAGTTCCTGGGATATTTCTGAGACCATAGATATGGGTAGTTATCCACCTACTCTTTACTCGTTTTACAGTGTTTACGTGTTACAGGAGACGGGAATGCACGACGCTAAGTACGTAGTCATCAGATGAAATTCCTGGGATATTTTTGAGATCAAATATATGGGTAGTTATCAACCTACTCTTTACTAGTTTTACAGTGACTTGCGTGTAGCATGAGACGGGAATGGAGGACGTTAAGTTGTTTGAGTTTAACTGTTACAACTGTGTAGCGTTCTATTTCAAGTTTAACCGCGTACTAATTCATAGCTAAATATTTTACTAAGCCAATATATAGGCGCTAGTTATGCAAATTATGTACTGCAACTGCGTTCCTATCATCTATGTCCAGTTCCAATTACCGTTCGCTGGGGTAGAACTACAGTTCCTCGTGTTTCGGACTCCGAAAGTATTGCGATTTAGACAATCTGTGGTATGTTTGAATTCCCGGTCTGCGTTCAAATGCTTGCTATTGAAAATTAGGTGTAGAAATAAAATCAAAGTGTGAATTATAATTCGACGAACATTAATTTATATTGATTAGAAAATAATAAACAAAAAGCCATTAAACAAAATACAAAATTATCTAAATCCTTAGACTTCATTCATTGTTCATTTATTTTAATGCATAAAACGTACATTTTAAAAGGTTTTTTCAAATGGTATATTAATTATATTTTTGAGATAAATGTTTTTTTCTTTAATGTTGGGAAAAGTGTGTTTTGTACAAAAATAACATACAAAATATATTTATAATTAATGTATCTAGTCATATACATACAAAACTACTCTTTTTGATGATTATACCTAATTTAATAAACTCTGAATCTATTTAAATGTGAATGACAAGGAACGAGTTCATTAGTTGACACCGAATAAAGAGAACATTTACAAATAATAAGGATAATTTATGTGGAACCTTTTTATGTACAACTTCATTTAATCATTCTTGAAAATTCTTATTCTTGGTTTGTACACTGAAAATATGCAAATATTAGTATTATATTAATAAAGACGGATCAAATCGGAAAAAACGTTTGTTTTCTAATCCCGGATATTGTCTTCAGGGTTATTTTCTGAATGTCTATACCAATCACTAAACAGTTTACAACTTGAAGGATGTTAACTATTATGAACTAATTGTTGTTTATAACAGCCAAAATATTGATAAAATTCCAATCGTCATTGTGTCTATACTGAGCAGCGTACTTGTCCTTTCAAAAATTTTGAAATACTAATTTGTCAATGAATGTCATTTTTTTTTAGTTTTAAGGTCCAAGACTCAAAGCGATTGCCCCAGATTATAAAATGAATTTCGTTGTTTTTATGAAATGACACTGACTGAGAGCAATCTGTCAATCCCTTACAACATACGACCTTGCTGCCAGAGGAAATAAAAGCAAAACACTTTTTGCACGAGATACTTTTCTTTCGCTTGACTTTGACGAATGAGCGCGTGTAATGTAATTAACGCTATGAAGGATCTTTCTACAAGGGCAGCCAACACGACCTTTGGCTAGAAGACAATTGGCCAAATGTTATGTAAGCTATTTAACTAGAGTACTCATAGTTATATTTACAAATATACCCGTTGCTTATCATCCAAACTACCTTGAATTCTGTTACATTTGATTTGAGCGTTTTGTATTATTAAAGCACATAGGAAATTAACTATAATCAGAATATTTATAAATAAGAAAACGGGTGTGGGGATAAAAAGATAAATTCCCAGGATCATTGAGGCAGGCATTTACAGAAAAATAAAATTTAATTCCTTTTTTTGCAACGAAACCTTTGCATGCGTTTAATACATCGAAAGGAATTTTACTTCCTGTGTCAGAATTAGGTTTTCGCAACGTCTCTACACCAACAACGCAAGTTCCTGATATGCTTTGGATTTTGAAAATAATTAAAGATGTTTGTGTCTTAGCAATGTATTGAATACGATCACGTTACAGAAAAAAACTTTGAGCTAAAAAAACTTTGGCAAGGTAAACTGGATAGTACAAATTATTAAGTTTGAAAAAGAAGTTCTATTAGGAAAAAAATTACAGCAACCTGCACAGTCCAAATACAAGACTGAATAAGATGAAGCATCTTTTTCGTAGCGTGGTACGACGTTTTAAAGCTTGGCGGGAGTAAAGTGGGACTTTACCACAAACTTTAGAAAGTAAAACACGGCAAACGTTGTCTCTAAAAACCGTTTTCTTTCTCTCAGAGGTTATTTAAGGTTATGTGGAATTTATTTTTAAATGCCTTTGCCTACATACCTAGAAATTATTATTTATAAAAGTAGATATTCTGGTGTATTGACTCTCCGTAGTGAACGTACAGCCTAAACCTATAAATAGACTGGAAAATTTGGAGCTATGTTTTTGAGACATTATTTTTAAAATTCTAATTTTAAGAGGTTTTTATTTTTTAATTTGTTTAGAACAGCTGTGGCTATTAGTTTATGCATGGGTCCAGCTGTTTAAAAATCGCTATATTAATGAGTTTAGGTAAATATTTATTGTTAGTGTACAAATAGAAATTTTTCAGTTTATCTTATGCAATAACTGTCATTTTGCATGGCGGTGCCTGTCTTTCCGATTTTTGTCTCATGTTAGTAGTCCCATAGTTTTATACACAGTAAAAAACCTGGGACATATTTGCGGTTTTTTGTCATTACTTTTATTAACGTATTCGAATCTGTAAAAACGTTAAGTTCTGTGTCATGTGTGTAGCTTGATTGTGTTAATATTTGTATAAATAAAATTAATATTGTGGGTTTTAATAATATTTATATTATATACTACTATTTTAAATTAGTAGACAATATTTTAAATATACTATGTTATACAACACATTGTGATAAGGCCATTTAGGTGTACCTCTAAAGTAGACATTTTAACGAGAAATTGAAAGCTATCTGAGACTAAGAGTAGCAACGAAAAGTATTAATTATTTTGCAAATACTTTTCTACAAATCTAGGGATTTATTTTGTTAGGAGATCTAAGTTTACAGGTTTCGATTTTAAGATTGAATTCTCATCTTAGATCACTACTATTACGACTGACTGGTACGTGTTAAGAAAACTAAGGATAGTTGTTATTGTCGACAGAATAGAAAAAAAGAGTAAAGGTAAGAAGGAGCAGAGTTATAATTATTCGATGTCCTGAGATTTTTCGATATCCTGAAACTAGCATAAAATAGATGGAATGGTGCAGGAAATAAAAATAGGTATTAAAACAAATTTTCATAAATAACCAATATTTAGTCTACTGGTAAATAATACAATACAAAATATATTCCCATAAATGTGCAATATGTTACCTCATAGGTAGGGAAGTAGTAAACTGGAGCGTTGAAATAGATCCTCAAGATAGATCTTTGTTATAAATTATTAAAATGTTTAAAAAGGTATATCGGACCATTCAATTAGTGATAAATAGTCATCCACCAAAAGCATTTTCAATAATCTACAAAAATTTATTTGGGGGAAATGCTTTAAGCAGTTCGATCTAAAGAGGAAAGACAATGAAAATATCACCTCCTACTTGAGGGAAAAAATCACACTAATACCCCTGTCTTACTTGATAGATGGTGTTGAAAGATTAAGTGTTCTTCAAGAAAGTTGCTAATTTACATGAGAGAGTAGTAAGGGGTGGATGGGCCTAATTCTATCTTTCCTTCTACCCTAATTTATTGCATAATTAAACTGAATATATTAAAGTGGGACAGCTGTTACATCCTTGGGATAAGTACATAATCCTATTTATGTAAAGTAAAGAGTTAGCATTGAAGGAACGCTTTGTTATAAACTCATAACGTGATCTTTCGCACAGATTAGTCTTTTCCTAAACTTAATGAATGAGATGCGTTTTTTGGGTTCGTTTTAGTTTATGTGCATCATTGTATAAATATATACCCACCATTATACTTTGGCCTGATCTTGGATTCTAAGATATGAGTATTTACCTTTAATTTTGATATCCCATTTACCCACAATTATGGGCCATTTAGAAAGTAATTTCTAGACAGCATTTTTCAGGGAGAAATTAAGTTAACAGACTTATATTACAAGTAAGGGTGTTATGTTCACGATAGATGCTGGGTATATTAATCATTTGACATGATTTTATGATGAATCCAAAACAGTAATCCAGGTACGTAGCTACGACAGTTGAATTAGATGTCAGTTTTTATGTATTTTTTCAATGAACTGTTTTAAAACCTAGTTTTGTAGCGTGCCCAACCAGTAAAAATCTATGTAGAAAATACATTTACAATCTGAATGAATACACTTTTAATTATTTGATCAGAATTCTTCAATTTATTATTACTTTTGTTTACACTTTCCCCGCTTTCTTTGACGTTTTTACAGCACCTTTGAGAGACGTCGACGTTTTATCGACTAATGTAAAAGAGGGTTGTAAAGAAGTGATATAATAACGGCATGTAAAGGGGTGACGGAAAGGTGTGATATAAAGGAATAATGTAATGAATTGATGTAAAGGAGTGACGTAACGCAGTGATCGTAAAAGGCGATGTAATCAGGTGACGTAGAAGGGTTATATAGCAGATGATATAACAGAGTGATATAATTGAGTGATGTCATGGAGTGATGTAAAGGAGTGAAGTAAAGAAGAGATGTAAAGGGTGATGTAATGGAGTGATATAAAGGAGTGAGGTAAAGGAGTGATGTTAAGGAGGATATATGGAAATGATGTAAATAATTGATGTAAAAGGTGATGTAAAGGAGTGATGATAACAAGTGGTGGAATGAGAAGATGTTAAACGGCGATGTAAAAGGGTGATGCGATGGGGTGATGTGATAGGGTGATGTCATGGAGTGATGTAAAGGAGTGAAGTAAAGAAGTGATATAAACATTGATGTAATGTGAAATTGGGTGATGTAAATAGGCGATATACTTGTGTAGATATTTCCAGTTTTTGTCGCTATCAGCGATGTCACTCACTGAGTTTCAGCAGTGTACATTAAAAAAATATCGTGACAAAAATAGTAATGTGACACAATTTTTACTGGGGATACCCTAAAAAAATATCAGGGAATCAGAAAAATTTAATGCCAGATGAAGAAACTCGAAATCTTATCTCAAGCCCACTTTAGCTTGAAATGTAGATCAAGTCCATTTAAATACTGTATATAGGTCAAACCAAGAGGAAAATTAAATTTTGGGTGAAGAACATATCTGCCATATGAAATATATTAGGCTGAAGAAATCAAAAAAGATTACGATTACTTGAATAAAATTATGTTTTTCAAGTTGACGATGTGCCCCTTTTGAAATTTGTAATTAGATATAGGCCTAATCATAATATATGAACAGAATACTTTTTATATTATTAAAATTATAAGAATATTATTATAAATAATGAATTAGGTCCTATCCACTGTTTTATTTAAATATAGTTATATTGTCATTATAAATCTGTAAGACATTTATGTTTGACAGATGGACTTGGCCATGCACAATGTATACATGTCGATGTAACAATACTTTTACGACACGTGTAATTTTGTTTTTGTAGTAGTTATAGTACTGAACGTGATTGAATTTGCTTTTGAAACGAGTTTGACATAATAATATAATATTTGTGAGTTGGAGTTTACTTTTTTTAATGTTATTTTCTCAGCTATTTTTAATATATTTTATCCAAAGATGAACAAATAGTTATTTAGCCATAAAAAGGTGTAAGACATTTTAATATGAGAGCTTAATGGTTCAAACATGAAATATTTAGATTTTTGAGACATTTTTGCAAAAATTTTAATTTGACTAAATAGGGTATTTCCTAAAAATTAGTAACATTTGATATTGTTTAATGGTAATAATAAAATTATATGATTTGGAATTTCTATATTTCCATTGAAAGTAGATGTGCTGGGATTGTGTCTCTGTGAAGTTGCGACTGTAAGAACACAAAGGAAGACTAAGCAGATGAGGATATAGTGCAGTAAGTGAAACTCAAAACTAAATAGTACATCTCCCTTAAAGCAAAACGTTAGATCTTAATGAGTTCTCTAAAATCCAGCGTTGTTAACGACTACTTCACGAATCCAACGTTATCTTATAATTACCGCACTATGGTAACTAACGGCTCTCATGGATGTCAGATCCTGTCACTATCACTAGGACGTAGAGTTTAAACACCGTGCTATGTAAATACTTTAACAAAATGTGAACAACAACTTTGCATCAAAAGCTTAAAACCTTCAAAAATCTTGCATTTCAAATACGTAAATAAATAACAAGTATCAATATTTGAGCGTTATGTCTATAATATTAACGATTGACTGTGATTACATGTATCACTAATCACTTAGTTAACATACCCTTCACCGGATGGGTATCAATGAAAAATACAAAATGTAAACAAGCCTTGAGTAATGTCAAAGGAGATTTCTTCCTGATTTTGCATCAAAATAGAAGTAAAATATTTGTGAAAAGACATTTAATTCCTTTATTCATTGATTTTGCTATATACACTTTTATTAAAATTAATAACCGCCCTTATTTTGAGATCTATCTGGATCGATCCCTAGAGAAACGGAGTGGAAAGTGCCGAAATAAGTTGATGAAAGTGGCAGAAGATGAGCTCTTTACACTATTCCTCACGGATGGTTAGATCGTAATAGCGGAAGAAGAACACGATCTTAGTTCTTTGATAAATCTGCATAAGATATATGAGAAAAAACAACCGGAGAAACTACTTAACAATGAAAATTTCAAAGTTTGAAAATCTAGTGGTAGGCCAAGTCAAGATTTTCCCCTTTTGATTCGAAAACAGCGAAATCAACTTGGTAAAAACCTGCAAATATCTAGAGAACCGATGTTTAATAAGAAATACTATAGTCATGGATGAAATCAGAGAGAGAATAAATAAGATCAGAGCGGTGGCACGAGACTTAAATTCTCTTCTCTGTCGAAAGACATAACGAGAGAAACAAAGAAATACGTCATTTATAAAAGTATAAACTCAGAGCATTACACCCTATAGTTCAGAGGTATGGGGTATTACCAAAGCTAATTACCAATGCCAATGAAAATGGACTATTTACAGCGAAGCTGGGGGTAAATCGAGATTAGAAAGGGTTATTAAATAAATTGAAATGAAATCATCTGTCGCATAAAGAATTGCGTTAGTAGTGGCACTTATCTGGGGAAGTATCATCCAGATACCACGAATTTTAATAAATAACTATCTCTTTCGGTCTGTCTGACCGTTTGAATGTATTTCTCTACCTACCTTCCCCCTCTCTTTCTCTCTCTCTGTTATCTTGCGTTTCGCTTTGACACTGTGATAGTTGATGTATATAACTTCTTTTCAATATTGGTTAATGTAGAATATGAGATATATAATGGAAAATGGTTTTAATTGTGTCCTATTATTATTTATTGGTAAAATGCAATAAAACTTTGCCCATAGCCTCAAGTATACACAAAGCCTCAGATAACAAAATAAACTCATCAAATCTAATGAGTCCTGAATATTTTCACTCAAAGTATTTCCCGTCACAAATATGGAAAAATGAAACCATTATAAACATCAAAAGATCCATTCAATTCAAGTTAACAAATAGAAACCTTTCTATTAAGGTAATAGTGGGCTTCAAATTTTTAATTACCGAGTGGAACAGCTAAAATAAAATACAAAAACTGAAGCTAAACAAATAAACGAAATTCCGAAATGATGGGAAAAAAATATAGTTGGTTGTCTTTTCTGTACTAAAACCTGTGTCAATAATTGAGCTCGTTTATATAAAACGTATTTTCTTACAAAACATAAACAAGTTTTGCAAAAGATCTGTGTCTAAATGTTATTTGTGTCCTTCAATTGCCTTTCTGCTTGTTACAGATATATCAAAATAGATAAATATCAAATATATATCAAATAGAAATAAAATGAAATCAATTTTAAAAAATACATAAAAAAAATTAATTAAATTTTAAAAAAATACACTAAATCCGAGGAGAACAGATTAAACTGGGAGTGTTGCAGAAACCAATGTTTATTTTATTTGTTCCCAATTTTTAATTTTAGGTTGGAAGAGACGTAGTTGCAAGTGAAATTTGAGTTTTGTTTTTCCGTAAAACCCTGTTTAGAAAGTCACTAATTTCTAAAGAAATTCATCATATTTTCTCTATTTCTGTTTCGTTGGATATAATTGGAATATTCCGTAATTTTAAAACATTACAGTTCTACGAAGAAATTATTGTTACAATCGGAAGTAAAATCAAAGTTTATATCCGTCAGATATACAACTAAAGACTAAATGGCACATCTAGACTATAATCGAAAAATATAAAAAAGTATCCTAACTGAATATATTCATCGCCTAGAAAAACAATAAAAATGAGAAATAGTATTAGTTGAAATACAGAAATATTACAATTTTAGATTTATAATGGGGTTTGTTAAAAACAAGTACGTTTAATTTTAGTAATTTTATCAGACAGAAGTAAAAGGTTATAAAAAGTTCAGGCTAGTCCGAACTAATACGATTTCATACATATATAATGGCAAATGGTTTCAATTGTGCTTAATTTAAAACCATATCTACTATTACTATTTACTGGTTGAAACCAATAAAACTTTTCTTATAGCTTCAGGTCTACACAAAACCCCTCGTAACAAAGGAAACTCATCAGATCTAATGAGCTGTGAACATTTTCCCTCAAAGTATTTCCTGCCACAAATATAGAGACTGAAATCATTTCAAACATCGCAACAAGTTCTATTCAATTCAAGTCAACAAATACAAACTTTTCTAATGAGATAAAAGTGGGCTTCCAATCTTCACTTACCGAATGGGACAGCACAAATAAAATACGGAAAATAAAACTAAAGAAATAATCGAAAAGAATTAATGTTTATTTTCCGTCACCAACTCGTGTCCATATTTCAGTTAATTTATTTAATAATAATAGAATTATTAATATATAAAAAGCTTTCTAATATTGATAGTAATTCACCGTTAATACACAAGCATTCTTTAGTTTAAAATAAAAAAAATTAATAATAATTTTCTATCGCTTCTCTCCTTATTGACGGTGTTGTCGCACCTCAAGGAAACGTCGCGTCGGTTCATATCTCACAACTGCTACATCTGACAAAGATTCAACGGTTTTTACAGATGCTACTTAAATTTTCATAAAATGTTTTACAATAGGTTAGTCGTTTAATGTGGTTTGTGTACCCTTGATTTGCCTGTTTATTTTTTACGGTTGAGTCAAGAGGCGGAAATAAAATGGAATCTATTTAAAATAAAACCTCAACACAAACACCAAATCCGAGGAGAACAGATTAAACTGGAAGTGTTGCAGATAGCAACAGTTTTTTCTTTGTTACTAGTTGTTTAATTTCTGGCTGGAGACGTAATTGCAAATGAAACTTCGGGTTTGTAAACATCTGCCTGGAAAAGTCAAAAGTTTTTACAGAGAAGATTATTAAATTTTCTATTTTCCTTTTCGTCAGATTCAAATTAATTATTTCATCATTTCAAAGCAATAAACCTACAGAAAAAATTAATTTTTAGAATAGAAAGTAGTATCTATGTTTAAGTCTATCATATGTGCAACTGATGAGATCTATGCTAAATTCGAATAATCTAAAAGGAAAAAAACTTAAACGTATACTCCTTCGCCTAAATAAAACAAATTCAAGAAGAGAAATAGGGTCCGTTGCAATGCTGAAATGTTACAATTTTAGATTTTTTTTAAAGTGGGTGCGATTTAAGTTAATCCAGCTTCTTATTTCTAATAATTAATTCTCAAAGGAACAAAAAGTTAAAAGAAAATAAATGCAGACAAGTTGGTAGCGAGTTTAATATTAATTCAAAACAACTCCTCTTTGAATCCACTTTTATAAAACTTTTTTAATATTTTACTTTTCTACTTAAGTATAGGAATACAAACAAAAATTGGCTGAAATGGTATTAAATGTGATATCTAATAATATTTACACGCAATAATATATTATACATTTTAAAGCATCTTTCTATCTATAACCAAAAAATATTAAAAATGTCCTCGCTCTACAAGTTTTTACTTCAGAAAAAACATCAATGAGTTATTTCTAAATGTATAAAAAGCAAACAATTTACCTAGGTTTAAAATTCTTTTTTAAGAATTTACAAAGATTTAAGATGAATTTATTATTAGATTTGTCGTGCAGTTTTCAATTCACACTTGAGTCTAAAAAACAATGTAGTATTTTTTTATAATTTAATCTGGAATATCTAAAACACGACGTTTGTACGTGTTTTCTTCGATCCCCTCCAAAAATAATTATACAATCACAAGATTATCCAAATGCACCACAAAACACAATACAGAGTTACAGAATTGCTCATATTATTACAAGTATGTAAAACTATACATGTAAAATTACAATAATTTGGGATTTGACCACAAATGTATAAATTACAAACCTAAATGTTGATTAAAAACCTAAATAAAAACGGTAACCTAATTTATTTGTTTAGTGTAACATTTTAAACGTGACAGTCACTACTTTTTATTTCTTACTTAAGATGAAGCCCAAACACTGTCTATGCCTTTATTTATTGTTTAAAATTTCTTTCATTTAAATTTTCAAAAACTTGAATAACTGACATAATTACTTTAAAATTTTCACAAAAATCCTTTCGATAACTCTATACAGCAAACAAAAATTTTATCAGGAAACATTATAATTGTCTTTCCAAATCTAAATACATCCAGTCCGTGGATCAATTGGCTCTATACCGCACATCAAGGAATATTTCTTGTCCACACAATAAAGAGTTGACAAGAGTTGGCCAGCTGAAACAGTTTAGAGTGCAGTCACTACTGTTAACATTTCAAATGTTTTCCCCTTCTGTATCTCACATTGCAGTCAGTTTCAAGCTTTCTTCTCCCATTAATTGTTTCGTCTTCACATAGGATTGATTGGAGGCATTGTTGAATTGTAATTTCCCTTACATGCAAAATGATCGAATATTAGGATGACGAATTATTTCATACAGCTGTTTTGTTACTCGTAGGTAATGTTCTTTCTGTGTTGTACATTAGATGCATGTTTTAAATGAAGATTCAGAAATATTACCTTACTTCCTAATACGATAACTATATATATATTTCTGTATTATAGTGACTTATTTATAATTACCTAATAATTAGGTTCTTTTACTAGGGCTTAGAATAAAGTGTAAAAGGAAACATAGTAAATATATTGTAATTTATTAATAATTATAATAATAATAATAATAATAATATTTAAGGTTATAACTGATTGAGTTTTATGCAATCGTTTTAATGAGTTACTTGATTTTGATTATAATACACTTACTTGAAATTAGGCAGTTAAAAGGGAAATAAAAAATATATTTTTCTTATTTAGAAATAATCCAAACTTGCATATATTAAAATTCTGACATCATATACAAATCTAATGCGTGCCCTTCCATATAGTAAAACTATGTGAGCACTTCCAGAAATCACTTTTTTAAATTAGGATTTGATCAAAATATCTAAATTGAGTAAATTATTTGGAACTATAAAGAGTGCATTCTGACTGGAAGTTATATAAGGAGAGGTAAAAAAGAATAAAAAGCTCTATCATAAAATTAAATAGCCTGATTCTTTCTTAGGTTTTTTTTTTAATTGAGAGAAATTATAATTAGTAGGTTAAAGGATTTACAGGTAATGTGGAACAACTATTTTTTTCTGATTTTAGATTTTATAGATTCCAAATAATTATATAAACGTTCTTGGGAGTCACGATTGTAGAGTGAATGATTTATCCCGATGATTGCCAACTGTGGAAATGTTAATAAACATATTATTACGATAGTTCGAGCGGAAATTGAAGTATTTCAGCTACAATATAATTGTAAGCGATAGTTTCTGATGAAGCTAGGGGAATGGAGTTTCAGCTACGAGTAGTTCGACAAGAATCTTTATAATTTAACATTTGAGTGGCCAATAACAATACAAATATTAGGTACTATATTTTTCTATCATGCCCATCATAATTCCTAGTTATAGACGTGGCTCGGATAACGTCCTTCCATCCGTACACTATACAGACTCTACTACAAAGAGTGAAGTATATTTTATTATAACAAATAATTTAACAATGTTACGTATCACAGACAAATATTCTACCTAACATATTTAAAATGTACCTTGTAGGGATATAAGATATTAGAATAACTTGTAGTAATACATACATGTGACGGAATATTATTAACAATACTGGCCTCCTGATATATCTGTCTGTCTGTCATATTTTACGGCCTATAAAAGTTTAGCCTCGCCGGGACACGTCGTTGCAAGTCCAATCATGTAATGGCAATATTATTCCCCTTGTTTGTCATTAATGGAAGGAAGATGGAATAAAACCATGGAATGGAGACGCCCGCAGAGGGATATGATTATATTACTAAATATATAAGGAATACGTTTTACTTGAAGGCGGTCTGGGAAACAGTGCAGGTGTAGCTTCGGCCTGCTATTCTTAGCAATAATTGGCAACTAAATTTAACTTTGTAATGCTTATGTTTGTTATTTGTGTTATTCACAGGTGATGACCCTTTCTGAATAGGAACACGATGTCTATGCTAAGGGCTTAAATCAACTGTCTTAAGCATTGGCTCTATATTGACATATACACCAACAGTAACAAAATAAATGAATTTTGTATGTACAGTGTAGCCAATAAATATTGGGATTTCCAGCTTGCTTAATTTATTTTAATGAAAATAGGCGAGGTTGTGGTACACCCTGCGAACTTACAGGAAAAAAGCGGTCTTACAAAAATAGTGTTTAGCCTCCACACAAATTTAATAATTAAAGTTTAGGTCAGATTCTACATTGTTCAGTCTTTCTCTCGCAGCGCCGGGTCTTTAATGTTCGCACCACCGTAAACCTGGCACCACAAGTTATAAGCCTAAAGTGGAATACAAAATACGAAAACATTACCTAAACAATAAAAGTGATTTCAAAATATTTATGATATATTTTATGTGAATGTGACACCATAGAAACTATAAGAATTAAATTATAACATTATTGAATGTCTAAATATATCTGAAATGTGTTCGTTGATCAATCGTAATATCCTAATTTTGTAATATATTTTTTTGAATACATTCCCAATCAAATTAAAAACCAACCCTCACTCTCTCACTATTACATATATAACGTTTTACGTAATATATTTTATAAGAAATATACTTCTTATGAAGGTTTAGAAAACATTAATGCTCTGTTATTGTCATTTCGTCAAATTTAGTTGAGGTATATTTCCCTTTGTTTTAAAAGACAATGCGGACTGTAACAAAGCAAATAATTGAGGCAGCGTTTCCATTTAGATTGTTATATAGAGTTTTTAAAGGAGTCATAAAGTTATTGTATAAGGTGGAAGATGTGTTTAGAGAGGAATAAAAAGCCTGTTGAGGGAAGGGGAATGTAAAGGGAGTGGAAATAGAGAGTTCATTGGTAATAATTACATTAGTGTAACTATTGGAAACTGTGACAATAATGGCAATTGTAAGAATAGTGGAAGTTTAGGCAATGGAGTGACTAGTGGCAAATGGTATAATAGTGCAAGTAGAAACTGTAGTGGCAGTAGCGGCAGTTTGTGCCAGTAGCTCAAATACATGTTTTTAGTGAATACTGTCTTATTACTTCGCTAACACCTTTGTTGTAAATTGAATTTCATAAACTGTATACACAAGTTTTAGAAAAGAGTTTTTTCTCTTTACTATCGTGCTTCCAATGTGCAAGCACTGTAGCGGCTTAAACGGTGAATCAGAGTTTTACGCCTGTTTGGAACATTAAAAAAAAACATTATTAGTGTTATTTAAAACAAATTATTTTTGTAACATTAAAAAAATAATTGGTATCAGGTGTTCTTTGTTACTAGCATTCCATTTGTTATGTACGATTTATTTTTGCCACAGCCACTAAAAATTATTCATTATATATGTACATGTTTTGTAATAAAAAAGAAAATATTATTGTAATTAACCACCATTAGATGTTATATTCTGGTTGGATCTTTTGTTCACGTCCCGTAGGTGGGTGCCCTTAGGGAAACCTCAAGGGAAGGAAGTACAATTCTAAATATTTTACAAATTTAAAAATAAAACATACTTGAGCCAAAAATAGTTTTTAAACATGACTTTCAATTCGCTTTGACGCTATTAATTAATTATCGAAACCATTAATTTGACACTATTCGCGAAACCATTAATTACTCTATACAAACATTCTGAATGTTTTCAACAAAGTTGTAACTAGCATTATTATAATAATATTATATAATAATATAAATTCACGTCGTCACGGGAAAGACAATTTTGTTTTCTTAAATTGTAGGTCAATGCCTCTTATAGAACATGAAAAAACAAACTTTGTTTTGTTAAATAAAACATAGAACTATGTTATATTACATTGAAATATGGTACAAAGTGTTTGGTTATACAAAAATCAAAGTAAATTTGTTAACGTAACCCAAGTTGTTGACAACTGATTTGTCTTCTATTTTGGTATCCATCATTGCATGGCCGCTCTGAACAAGGAGAACGTTTTTCACTGTCAACGTTTCTGTCTCTTTCTCATGTGTTAGTAAACACTATTTTCTTTGGAAATCCAAATCTAACTTAATCGTAAACTTTTTATTTTGGTAAATGTTTTTCTAATAACGATTAAGCCTTCAAAGCTGATAATTACGAATTATTTTACTCAATTAGTACAAATTCTCCATGTATATATCTTGTACAAAGCTTTAATACAATACTTTTTATTCATCCACTCAAGCTCAAATATATTTTTTAAAACTTGGAGTGGATGTCACTTGATGTTATTACAGTTTTTTCTAAATAATAATTAATAATTAAATAAATTAATTAATTATTGTTTTATATGGGAGAAAACCTTTCATTCCATTTGGCTTCATATAATTGATAACATAAATATATATGATTTTAAATAACAGCTGATTTTGTTTTATAGGTTATATAGTACTACTGCTGTTTTAAGCATAAACCATACTTTTTCTTTTATTGACCTAAATAGGAATTAATTTTAAAACAGTTTTGTTTATATTACCTGTTTATCTATGTAAAACGTATTTAAATACTCGAAACTATTCAAATACAAAATTTATTTTATTGATAGTAATACTGTAATAGATCTTTTTCCAATGTCAGAAGTAAATTTCTACAAATTTTCCCATTTAATGTGTATTCATGTATGTTAACTGTAGTCCCCGAATTTTGACGATCTGGACCAGGTCATGTTAGTTATCGGAAGGCCCATGTGAAATAGTAGTTAAACTCTGTTGTTTATCGTGATCAATTAAATATATGTATTGTTTGTTAGTCCTTTGATTGGTTGACTAACAAATGTAATATTCTTTTTTTTGTAAAATACGGTTTTAATATACAGTGTTTAAAAAAAAAAGTAACACCATTCTCTGTCACAAACATCTCATCCTTTCTTTATCTGTTTTTTTTTTTAATTGATCTTAATATCTCACGATATCTTATGACAACCTGTCACTGTATGTTTGTGAGTATTGATGTCAGTCGATATAAACTTATAAAAAGGAAGTCGAGAAGCCTCGCTATATTTCCCTCGGGTAATGAAGTTTTGTGTGTCTTCTTTACAGCTACTAATTAAATATTGTATACCATTATAAATATTATGAAAATAGTTTTAGTACAAATATTTGTTACAATAAAACATATTAAATAATCTTTTTTATAACTGCGACGAGCACCTCCGCCTTGGGATAATCATTAGGAGGTGCGGGATAGTTATATCTAATAAGGTGATGTTCTGCATCCCAGCCAAATGTAAGACTATTAACAAGATTTATCTTTACAAAGATATACATTTACAGCAACGGAAAAAATAAGCCGTTTACGCCACTTAACAGAAACTGTGAGAGCTTCACAAACTCTGCTTAGGCTGGTGTGACCTTGTTCTGTCACAGGCGTAAGAAAGATGTTGATACAACAACCACTTTCACTTCTGGATTTATATCTAAATAGATAGGCGGAAACTAAGCTAAGGCGGAAACTATCCGTCTGAGGAGTGGAATGTTCTGAGGAATGGAAGTTTTCAAAAGTGATCCAAAGAATAACCCGTTCATATAGTAGCTAATCCCGCCACAAGCTCTTGAAAGTTTGACTGGAAATATTAAGAATTGCGGTTTTAGTCCAAATGCCAATCTAGGTTAGGGAAGAGAGTGGTTTGTCCGATTTCACATCCGACTAACTGGTGTATAGCTCAAGTCACAGGCAGGAAGAAGTCTTAGATAGAATAGAAAATACCTATTGGAGCTTTACATTTCTACAATATCGTGAACATCTGTCTAGGCATAGCTACTATCTGTTTGTTCATTCCGTCGGGAATATTTTTGTACCAGGCGAGTATTAGAGTGATAAAAATTACTAGGTAATTTGTTATCTAGGTGTATTGTTATGGGATATGATCATAGTATGGGCGTGATCTTGTTACCTGTATTGTATTGTTTTTTTACATATTTATATTGTATTTCTATTGTATTGTATTGCTATTTGTATTATCACATGTTTCACAACTCTCGTCTACTTCTAATAAGACTTTGGATTAAAACATAAAATTTCGTAATACGAATCTCAGTACAAATACGCATCTGGCGATTAACCTTTTTGCTGTAGGGGCTGGAACCAGCTCTTTACTCAATGAACTATTCAGCTCCAGATCCTGATGGCATGACTTACTCAAAGATTAAGCATCTACCATTAGTCAGATTAACCCTCTTTCGGGTATTAAATAGTCTAACGAAGTAGTAATTTTTTCCAACGCATTGTAGGAAGCCTCAGTTTTTCTTATGAAATAACATGAAATTAATATCCAACCTTGCAGCTACCGTCCACTCTCACTTACAAGGGGCTTTTTGGTGCTATCGTAAAAATTGTTCAACCTCTCGCCGTCTCTTTTGGTACTAATATACCAAAGGCGTCTTACCAACTGTGAATGTGATTTGAGACAAGGACGTTCACGAGTAGATAAATTGGCTATGTTAGAGTTAACCATTTAAATTGCCTTTTTTATCGCTGCAATTTAAAATTGTTTTAGGTTTTTAAAACGCTATTATAAATCCTAATTGCCACATTTTCTCCTTAGAAAAGCCTAGAGTAGATTAATTTTACACACCTTGAAATCAACCCTATCATTTTTTACATAGTATATTAACCTTCTTACCTAATAGTCTTACACTCTATAAAACGTGTCACGGGACGATACCAAGTTTATCGTCTTTTTCACGCCTTCTAAATAAGTTTGAAAATTATTTTTAATCAATATTATTCATAATATAGTATAATACGTCAAACAATATATTTTCATGTGTTTTAATTTTCACTCTATAGCTTTAAATGTAAATAATATTGTAATATATTATATTATTATTTTTTACCTTTCACATTTAAACAGGAGAAATTACACTAAAAAATAACACTAATTAATATTTTACTAAACAGAGTAACTAGATTCTTTCATTTGAGATTGGCTTATAGTAACATATTCTTATAACATTAAAAAAAATAATGTATAACGTTCTTGTCAATAAAACAATTCTTTTATTATTCAACAACGCTAAGTTTTTAAAATTTTGGGTTTGCTATTAATATTTTCTTTTGATGTATAAAACTTTTCATTTCTTAAACTTTATAATAAGTTGTGAGTTACTATATAACATGTATTTATCATAAATTAAAAGATTTGTCAATTTATACATCAAATATTACACACAATAATGTTAAGATAATTTAAAAATGTAAATATGGAACTTCATAAAATATAGAAAGCTTCAGCGAAATGCGTTATATTGGGGCACACCTGTGTGACACAAACCATCACATTTAAACAATTCTTTCTTCTCTTATCTTAATGAGTGTTTTCGATTAAATGCTTTAATAGAATAACAAAATACTTTGCTTCTGCAATAACTCTACTATAAATGTCACCACCTCGTTATTAATGGTTCAACGTTCATTACAATACTAGTTCCAATAATAGCGACATATTACGCCGAATTTTAGGACATCACTTCTGCAACACTAGTTAGAAAAATATTAGAAAATTACACTAAAAGAAAACTTGAACAAACAATTACAATATACAAAAGCTTATCGAATTTTTATTGGCAGATCATTTGTGAGCTGAATTGCGCCAAAGTGTATTCAAAGTGAGGCGCCATTATCCTAAATAGCGACATCTGCTGTTAATGGCTTTGCTCAGCTCTTTATCCTTATGCTGTAATTACGTAGTAAAGTTGACAACTGCCTTATTATTGAGTATTTAACTCAAACCTGTCTTCTTACACTATCAATTTATAACCTTAGATCTTATCCTTGCCTAATAAAATGCTAACGTTATTGCTTCACGCTATATACATATATATTTGCTATGAACAATTGCTAGTTTAACTCGAAGCGATCCCCTTCATTTTATAGCCTTGGATCCTTGCTTTGTATTATCCTTGCTTAATAAAATGTTAACTGTATTTCTTCAGTCTATGTATGCATATTCCTGTCTACATTTATCACCATACATAAAGTACATTAAAATGCTTGCAAATAGGTTACTACTACTTACACCTTTAAATCTCAATGCCTAAAAAATATGTAAGATTAAGAGTGTGTATAAACTCATTTTGTTTTCTCTGGGAGAAAAGAAAAGAGCAAAACAAATTACAAGAAATAAAACTTTGTTAATGAATAAAGGGTTTAATTAATTTCATTTATCAGTCAGTAATTTCTTCTACTTACCACAACGAACTTCCAGGTCGTTGAAATTTGGTTTTCTGCAGCTCTTTTAAGTTAAACTACAGCAACCCAGGTCAATTGTCTATTGTCAAATTTTTGTATGTTTTCAATCATCACATACATCCGCATTGGCCGCAGTCTTTCTAATTTCTTTATATGATATGTTGCAACAATTCTTATCACCCCTTTTATTTATGATCAAAGCAGAAAATTTTCTGTTTCATTTTTTGTTTAAAATACGACCTAATATATACCTAATACTTTGTATCTCCTAATACGTACTTATATACTGTATTATTAATATAATTTTCTTTATTCCAATTACATTTTGCTTTCGTCCTTATATATTTGAACTATTTTGACAAACGTTACTATATAAACTTTGCTCGAATTATGAGTATATTCCTAGAAAGAAAATATTTTATTTAGATTAACTGAAATAATAAACAAGTAGTTTATTCAATCCTAACGGAAATATTATTGATTTATTAAACGCAATAAAATTGTTTAGTTATTGATTAGATGTAGGTGTTTAGTTATAGGTTCTCTCCTACACACACACACACACACACACAAACACACACACACACACACACACACAAACACACACACACATACACACATCCCCCCACACACACATACATACTACAGAGTATAAAGTAGGCATCAATAATCAACTATAATTTTATAACATTTTAAACCAAATAAAGAATGTAAAACTAATATAAGAAACTGGTTTGGTTTTTGCATAGATTATATCTCTCTTTATTACCACATAATATTTATCAATGTAGACCGATTTTATTTAAAATTTGTTTAACATTTATCTCACATTTTCACTCATCTTGCTTTAAATACATGCTAGAGTTAAATTTAAGCTGAAAGAGTTAATTATAGTAGAACGATATTGTAGGGAACATTTCGTGTAACTTTGCGCTTATCCCTGAGTTATCAAAAGATAACATCCATTACATCATATAACATGTCTATTGAAGCAAGGGAAATTATTATTTTTCAAGGGGGAGCATGGGAAACTGTAACTAGAGGTAATCCAGAGCCCAGTCAGTCGATTAGTTACGGATTTGACTGGATTTATAATTCTTCATGATTTGTATACATTTTTATTGTTTCAAGAAGAACAAGGTTTCATGTTTTATTTCCCTTCCCCTTTGAAATTATGTTATAAAGCTGAATTGTCCTATTTAATATTTTAAACAAGTTTGCATTTCCGCTTTTCATGGCCATTAGATAATAAAGCACTAAGAGAACACTACAACGACCTAAGACGAACAAAAGACCTTCTATTGATTTCGCTTCTCCAAATGTTTCTGTTTCCTGTAAAAGTGTTCCCAAAAGGAAAACCTTTTGTATCACGGTTTCTTTAACTAAATCCAAGAAGATTTAGATAGTGATTTTTTTTACGCATTAAATCAAACCTGCAGGACAGAAACGATTTCTGTCTGTATGAATTAGAAACACTATCGTGACCAAATTCCTGATATCCTAAGTTTATTGTCATATAGATGTGTTGTAATTACATGATTGTGAATATAAAAAACATCACCAATTAAATTTTTTATCCAGTTTCAGGTATCCATCTGAAGTTCTGCACAGTTACATATCTTCGACGACAGTATTTGAACCAATTATAAAAATACACTATTAATCAATAAATAAATGCATTGCAATTGATGTATATAATTCCTGTAATAGTTTTTTGGCCCAATTTCAGATTGAGTTGAATATTGCCAATAAATGAAAAAATCGTAAACGTAATAAACTATTACTTGTAAAATACAACATCAAAGGCTTTTAGAAACAATATTACATTTATAATTAATCTAAAGAGAGTGCAATTATAAATAGAAAGGCGTCCATCAAATGAAAACTTAACACTGAAAGTTTTAGCCGATCGAAAGTTTTGGACGTCTAAACAATGTTCTCTTTAGGGTCATTTATAGAATAGAAATAAACTAATAAATACAATTATTATAATCCATTATCGTAATTGTTATTAATTTTTCAAATATAATTATTTCAATTATTTCGTAAAGTCCCTTGCTTGAACCTCCATTTTAAATATATATATATATATATATATATATATATATATATATATATATAAGTGTATACGTGTATAGGTATATAAATTACACACACACACACACACACACACATATTTATATATATATATATATATATATATATATATATATACATAAACAGATTTATATTTACAATATACTATCATGTTATTTGTAAAATCATAATTTTAATTGTAAAATAACTTGATTTTAGTTAACAAATATATTACAAATCATTATTTATTCCGTCCCGATACATTACTCATGCATTATTTTTAAAATGGCAGTTTCCACGCTCCGAAGATTAAAGGTTAAAATCATAATGCATTTCTATACGATAAAAGTAAATATGTGTGAACAAAAATGTTGTATTACAAAATTATGGTTGGATCGGGTATCGAATGGATGGACTCGTCAAAATGTAGCTGCATTAGTACATTTCATATAGTTTTATGATACATAAATTTTGAATATCAACAAACTTAATTATATATTATATTCAACCAGTACAGGATTTTAAAAGCCATTCATATACTCTCATATATGTGACACTAGGATCATTGTCTCGGAGATGAGAACTGTATCTCCTGTATCTACACACACACACACACACACACACACACACACACACACACACACACACACACACACACACACACACACACACACACACACACACACACACATACACACACACACACACACACACACACACACACACACACACACACACACATACACACACACACACACACACACACACACACACACACACACACACACACACACACACACACACACACACACACATACACACATACACATACACGCACACACACACACACACACACACACACACACACACACACACACACATACACACACACACACACACACACATACACATACATACACACACGCACACACTCACACACACACACACACGCACACAACACACTTACCTAACTCCCTGTATCACTTTTTTCCTCCGGCTAACTCATCTTTTTCCTGCTCTCACCCTATGACGTTACATCCTCCTTGTCCGCAGGAACGTAAATATTTATCCCTTGAGTTCAAACTTTGGTCCGATGCTCGTACCTCAAAAAATAAATTTCTCAGGCTTTAGGCTTTTATTAAGGCTGTGGATTCTTTGAGAGACACTTTTGACTTGAAGATTATACTTGGAAACCCAGTGAAAATTAACTTATATAAAATAAAATTCGAACCTAATTGGAAAATTACAATTTTTACTTACTATTTATTCCATATTTGACTATTTATATCTATTGTTCTACAGGATTTATTTTATTACTGTTTATATACAATTTAAATAAAAGTTTACAAAACATTTAAATTGTGGTTAGATTCCTTAGTTTATTTCAAGCGTAAAAGTATACACTAAATTAAAATATGACCAAAACATTGTCTTTAGTGATTTTAATCTATTAACTTGTTGTTTATAAATCCCAAATTATTTAGTTGAAGACAGTTTTAATATTGAAAAAAATCCTCCTGCCAATAAAGCATGTATACATATTTATAATAAATTATTATTTATTTTCGCATACCATTACCACATTATTATTTACAGGTTACTCAACCTACATTTTGATAACACTATCTGGTATCCATTTAACCTAAGCCTTAGTTTATACATTCTATTCTCATTATTATACCCACAAAGCTTAATAACTCCCAACGTTTCATCATATCTTGTATATTACAACCAAACAATTTAAATGTACCTCCCATATGTATTAAAGAAATCAAAACAAACATATGTGACTCTGCCCAACGTTTACTCAAAAGTAATGGTTTCTACCTTATAATTTGGTTACACTTATTGAAACATATCTACTTAAATACGGTTATAACCAATAATTCTCTGATATAACCATTACAGAATACATATCTTTTTTTGAAGGAATAAAGCCATATTGAATATATGTTTTACTCAACTATACAATTTTTCTCCATTTCTTGCAAACGGTTGAATAGAGAACCAATTTTGAAAAGTTAAATTTAAATTCAATTAGCCTACGAGAGGTTTATTTCTCTTAGGTTATATCTTTTTGTGAATGTTGAGTTTGAATTATTATGAATAGAAATAAGGTTTAACTAAATGAATATTATTGTGTATATAACATTATACTGATGTCCTCTCTCTTTTCTGGGTCTTGTCCTGTACTCTGTCTCCTCACATCAAGTCTCCTTCGTAAATACCTTGTTGTTTTTGGTTAATCATTTTACAAAACATGTTCACTGTTATTCACTTTGTTTTCAAGTATGTTTAATGGACGGGGTCTTCTTCAAATTAACTTATCCCGGCGTTTTATATTTACAGATCAAGGTGGTGTTGATTTTAATATTTTAGGCTCTTTACCGCATCTTTGAACACATATATTCTGGAGCTAAATAGAATATGTCCCACCTCGTTGATGGGTTTGATACAAGTCACGCTTTAAACACACGGTTTCGTTTTGAAAATCTTCATCGACCCTGTGGACACTCCGTTGCGTAAATTACCCTATCAGAGCCTTGATAGACTTACCAACGAATTTGTTGTTTATAATCTCGACTTCTATCTGCTTGTATTTTTTAAAATTATTTTGTTTTGACGTTTATAAGAGTTTGTTTCTTTATACAATGTTTTTATTTGAATTTCAAATTTTGTTCCAACAATTTATTTATTTATATTGCTCCAAATTTATTTAGGTCGTTATATTATTTTAGCAGGTCTTCTTGATTGCAGCGCCTTTAATGTCCTTGTTGAAAGATTTTATAAATAACCTGGTTATGGCGATTTTATCTATTTTAATATTTAGCTTTATATTTTTAGAGCCTATTTTGATTCTATGTATTTGAGGTTAATGTTGTTTTTAACATATTTTACAATAATAATTTATTACTTTTGGGTATAGTTTATCCTACTTTCATTTTTGTCATATTTTACTACTGTTTGTTTTACTTACAAATCTAGGAAATCTAGTCGCTTTGGCCTAAATGCATATTCCCTATTACAATATGTTTGCAACTTTCAATTTGGGCTTTGCAACACGCACTCACACACGCACCCACACGCACAAATACAACACCCGAGAAACTCAAACAAAGGCGACTTTAATTTAAAATAATTAAATCTCGGTCGTCTCCAAGAGCGAGGAAATGTGTTTTTTTTTGAATTTTTAATGTAATAGTCTTTTTTTAATTCCATGTAATCAGAATGTAGAGGACAGCGCACGTCTCCAATGACGAAGATGGAACTCTGAGTTACTGAAACCTTTTCAAAATCATGACCGAGCGAATATTGTGAGGTTTTCCCAATAGAAGGATGCGAGGCTACACCTGGTTAAAACAGCTAAGTGAACAAATTCAAACTTTGGTGAACTATCACAAATTTTAAATGCTTAAACAGTTTAGTACAAAATTAATAAACTTTAAATTTTTCAATACGTACATAAATGTAATTTATGCATTATTTGGTGCATTTGTTTTCAGTTTAAATTGTAAGAATTAATTATGAAAAAAGCAAGCTAGCAAACTCGAAAACAGAGTCACTTCAGCCATTGATTTATTAATATGTAAATTTCCACATAAAAAGGAAATTGTTAAATGTTCACTAATCAGTAACCAACGCAAGGTTTCAGAAATATGTATTTTGGTTTGTAATTTTATAATTATTTGCTAAATAAATTATATTTGGTTTGTTTTAATTGAAGATTTAAGAGAGCAATTATTTAACGAGCACACAAATCTATTACATCTTAATTTAATAAGACTTTAAATAAGAATTTAATAAGTCTCTGCTAGTTTAAATGGTTTAACTTTGTATTTTAAAACTTCCAATGCTTATTTCACAAGTAACCTAGTTCCAGCTTCAAGATATGAAGACCGTTACAGATAGACAGTAATCTGCCTGAGCTGTGGCGTAGAACTAGAGCCCTGGTAAGTAAAATTAATTATGTTGGTAATAAGCAATTAAAGTCACATTTCAAATAAAAGTAATACTTACCGAGGTAAAAAGGACTGAAACGTTACAATATTGATAACTATTATTTTTGTTTTTGCCAAGGAAGGCGAATTTTATATATCCATATTGAAATATACCTATGAAGTATCCAGTCAGGATAGATTTGGTTGTAATTGTTTAAATGTAACAATTTAGATAATGTATATAATTAAAACCAAATATAACCTGACTGAACACTTTTTAGGTATATTTTAATATAGGTATATAGTAATGTATAAATTTAAAACCAAATATATCCTATCTGGAGACTTTGTAAGTATATTTTAATGTGTGTATAACAATTAAGCCAAACCGTTGTTTCTTAAACATCTGCACACGTAAGTTTGCGTGACGTACCGCGACGGATGCGCACAACCTAATGCTCAGCACAGTAAACGTTACGAAACATTTGTATCACTCCGCCAATTTCACAACTTATACCTCCGCACTGAATTTTTTACCCTACTTTGAATTGAAAAAAAGTTTTTGTGGATATCGTCCTATTTAGTGGTTTTGAACAGTTTTCCAAAATATCGTAGGTGGCCGCGTTATGTATTTTAACCCTACATTTTATCACAGTATAAAATTATGCTCTGTTGAGAAAAAAAATGGTAATGTTTGCAACAGGTATTCATTTTCAATTTTTTTCGTTTTTATAAATGTTACTGAAACATATGTTAAGCAAATGATCTTAAGGGTTGCAAAACATTAATACTGCTTAAACTTTGCAAAATATAAAATATAGGCTCAATGTAACAACACACAGAACTATTATTTTACCATTTACCATGTTCACAAACCAAACATGATAAATAAAGTGATTCATTAAAGCAAGAAACTTATGTTTTATTTATTTACAAACTAATCAAAATAAAAGTATAATCATTATATTTACTTGCAAAAAATTATTTTCTAACACTAAATTCATCAAATGTCTTTCATTGTTGGAGCATAGCCTGGACGTTTTCGCATGACCTCATGCAGCATGTTGACAGATATTGCTGCAACCTTGTCCACATATCATTGTCTGAAGGCTTAAATGGTGTTAGGTGGATTGGCTTGAAGTACTTTTGTTTTTAGGTATCCCTATACAAATTAGTAGCAAGACCCGAACAAAGCATTTATAACATTAATTGAGATTCTTGTAGTATATTTAGTGGTCCCATTTTGTTTGAAAAATGTATGATCATTCACTAGTAAACTGGCAATTTGTGTTGTAAGAAAGTTGTTGGTAATTTTAACGTAATGCTTTGAATTAATTGTTACCATCCTGAAAAATATGGACTGATGATCTCATTTGCCGATATTGCGCACTGCTCTAAACATTTCTATGCATAAAGAGGCTGTTTATGAAGTAAACAGGGGTTTTGTTCCCAGTATCTGAAATTTAGTTTATTAACAAAATCTGATAGGTGAAAATGTGCCTTATCAATCATCAACATGTGGGATTTTTCAAATGCTGAGCATTTATTTGTAATATTTAATTTCGGATTAAGAGATTTAACGATTTGAAGTTGTAAGGGCGGAAATTAAGGAGAATTCTAATGTAGAATCCTTCTGACAGTTGTGACAGTTATTCCAATGCAAAGGGCATGTTGTTTGATTGATTGAGTGGACTTCGATTCTTAGGAACTTGTACATTTGCAATTTACATTTCTACCTTTGTTTTTAGTTAACACACACCTTGTTCTTTAGTAATATGATCCTGTTTGCTTGAGGTTATCTATATAAGTTTTAATTGTATTATTTGACGAAATAGGATGTTTACTCTGTATGTTAAAATGATGTCAAAAAACACCGTGAGTTTGCACAAATGTTTTGTCATTTTAATAATATGTTCTAACCAGTCCAGCGATCTATTGCAATTAAATGGTCAACTATACACGAGGTGACACACAAGAAACCCTTCCTCCACTATCCTCAACTTTGTCTCAAAGCCATGTACAATTATCCTGTTTACTTTGCGGACCCTGTATATGATATTGTTTAATTTCATCACGTTTTAAAATTACCATAAATAGCATATACTTATAGTAAAATTTCTTGAAGCCTATAATTAATTCATTATTAAATAGCCAATAAAATAATAAATTTAAAAAAAAATTGTGTTAGATTTGTGTAAGGTCTTGTATGAGAAACAAAGCGTCATTATTATTTGTCTTAATAATACTTCTCTGATTATTGGAATTGTACTTTGCTTTTCCTCTACATATTATTCTCTCTTTATAATAAGGAGTTGGTGTTTTGCTATGAGGTAACTATTCATTTCATCTCGTGAAGAACAGTTTTTATGTTTGGTGATTCTAAATTTTTTGTAAGATATGTTACACTAAAAATAGGCAAGTATAATACCGGACGATTTTTGAAAATACCCTTTGTAATTTTCAGTTGGAAAAATGTTCAAAGTTGACCTGATAGTAATTTTATTAAATTAAAACTGTTTTTATTATATTTGATGATTTCATCTTTATATTAGCTACTAGTTTTCACCAAAACACTTGTAAATATTTACGAACTTGACTATAGTAGCACTTACTTATATTTGTTGAGAACAGACGTTTCGGGAGATGTGTCCCATTATCAACTCAGACCGTAACTGATTTCAAGGTTTTCGTATGTTAGGGTATTAGGGTGGGGGTGGGATATTATGGTGGTGTGGGTGTACTTTGTGAGTGTTAGGAGTTATGATGTCAAAAAGTGCGTGTGAGTTATAATGTAATTGTGTATTGAGTATGTGTGTAGGGTGTAGTTTGAAGTGCCTGTATATTTCGTATTGTGCGGTTGTGTAACGTTGGTTATTTACGTGTTATGTTATGTTCGTTTCAAAACATTCGTTCTTTTTACGAAGCTAACCCTCTACTGGCGGCATCGTGTTAGGTACAAAGGCTGTAACGGAATCGATTTATGACTGTGGAAGGGGTGGGTAATTTTGGTTGTGTGATATGTAATGGAAAAGGCGGTTGGCTTCAAAATGTGTATGATCATGTAATGCGTTTTCTTTATCTGTTGCGTAGTGTTTGTATATCTCGTATTTTTCTAAAGCTGGTAATTGAACGCAAACATCGGAAATGGAATTTTATTTTACATTTAAAATGTAATTTTGTAGTTTCCGTACTTTGGGGGGGCGTGTTTGTACACCAACCCCCACCTAAAATCCGCCTCTGCTTGCATATGATACGCAACTTCAGACTTACCTAGAACATCTGCCTGAGGCATCCACTTAACTAACTTGACATTGGCAGGTTTGTTCGGCATGTCCTCGGTCTCCCATTTCCACAGAACTCTTTCTTTAAACTTGGCGAAGCTGTTACAGAAAGCGTTCCTTACATGCTCACTCATCGACGACACATTCGCTATAGAGCCTAGTGAGAAGAATATGACGCCATGTTCACTCTCGTTTGAAAACTTCTCGATATCCTGTAATTAACATACATAAATCAAATCTTCTGTTGATTAACTGACAACAACTGAAGCCATAAGCGTGAAACACGCAAGACATTAGGAACTAGCCGTTTATCTCTTAACAACTAACAGAATAATATTTCTACTCTTTTACACTCAACAAACATAAATATACTAAATAAACAATAACCACTATTATTCTAAATTGTATTTTACATAAATTTAATTTTTTTTAATGTTTGCACGTCGGTAAAATTATTTCGTTTTCTTCTAAATTTCAAATTTAAACTAACTTCTCTACAGCCTAAAGACTTAAAACCTTAAACATACTTTAGGGCTGTTTGTTAGCAATGCAATATTATTTGGGGCCAAAAAGAATTTGAATTAATAGCATTACATAAATAACTTGTAAAATAGTACAAGGTGAGATATGGTAACACTTTCGGACATCGAAATCTTGTTGCTGTTCACGACGATCTGGTTGTTAATTATTTATTACACTTTGATATTACTTGCGACCAGGCAAGTATAAGTTCACAATTTAACAAACTTTAGTTTACAAAAAGTCAGGTCGCAAGTAATATCAAAGTGTAATAAGTAATTAACAACCAGCTCGTCATGAACAGCAATAACATTTCGGTATTTAATGAAGCCCGGCAAGTATTTAAGGAGGCTGAAGAAGTCGTGAGACGAAAACGTTTTCTCCAAAAGTAAGTTGACAATTTACCAACCTATAGTTAACAAAAAGTCTGGTCCCAAGTCATATCACAGTTTAATAAGTAATTAACAACCAGCTCGTCATGAACATCAACAAGATTTCGGTATTAAATGAAACCCGGTAAGTATTTAAGGAGGCTGAAGAAGTCGTAAGACGAACACATTTAGTCTAAGTGTAAGTTGACAATTTAACAACCTATAGTTAACAAAAAGTCTGGTCGCAAGTCATATCACAGTTTAATAAGTAATTAACAACCAGCTCGTCATGAACAGCAACCAGATTTCGGTATTTAATAAAACCCGGCAAGTATTTAAAGAGGGTGAAGCAGTCGTAAGACGAAAACGTTTCCTTCAAGTGTAAGTTGATAATTAAACAACATTTAGTTCACAAAAACTTTCGGACATGTAAGGAATAATATGCTTGTGTGCTGAAGAAATACCGTTACTCCGGTGGCTAAAGCCAAAATACTTGTCACTAAACAAACGTTTCTAGAAACTAAAGACGTTTTAAGGTTGGAATATTTCTTAATTAATTGTTTTTTTTTAATGTTATTGCGATAGCGTCAAGTGTTAAAACTAAAAATCAAACATGTTAAAACTTGCAGTTTTTATGTTGTACATCTTGAAGTTTATACTTTAAAAAAACAGTTGTACATCAAAGTTATACTTTTGATGCTACACATCAGAGGTTATACTTTTTTTGTATTAACTTGGCAAAAAACCACTACTTTCTGATTTATTCAGCAGACGCGTCGGTGACTCACAGCATTAAATAATGGGCTGACCTAGTGCGAAACGCGTCTGCTGAATAAATCAGTAAGTTGTGCTTTCTTGCCAAGTTAATACAAAATACGTATAATTCAAACATGTTAATTTAAATATACGTTTAATAGATTTAGCTAAATGCAAAAACCTAAAAGACTTTATTTAATTACAATAAAACAAATGTCTTACGTAAAGATTTTCCATTTTTGTCATCAGACGGGCTGCGATGGGGGATTATGGTCGTACCTTCTCAGAAAGTTAATACAATTTTTGTTCAACCTTTCACAAGCTAAAACCTTGTTTTCAATTGAAATACTATAATATCAAGACAGTTTTGATGTCAAACATAACATTCTTTACAGAATTGTAATTAGTGAAAATAAAAACTTGGAGTTTGCTTTTAGATACTGTCGATTCGTGCACGCCTTTATATGATGTACTAAACAAATATTTACTGAACCATGGGAGGAGGGAAAGAGGGGTGTACTCGGCAATATCAGTTGTTATTTTGATCCTACGTGAGTTATTTACTAAATACGACTGTAAAGTTCAAAGAGAAAGATGAATTTAATTTTAATCTTACAAGTCATGATGTTCAAAATTATATTCTAGGAATTGTTTCAGACGAAGTGTGGTATTTAACGTTATGTTTCTTACAGATACCAAATCAGGCTTTTTTGTAGTTCAGTGATTCTGCAAAACTTTGAAAAAATTTAAATTTTGTAAAGCTATAAGCCGCCGATTTGAATCCTATGAGAAACATATCGTTGAATACCATACCCTAACTTACCAATACAGAATTAATTTAAAACATGTACCTTATAATGTTAATTTTGTGGATGCTGGATAAATGAGCTTAGAAATGTTCTCTATTTTTTGGGAGGAGTACCCCTGGACCCCATTTGATACCCACATTGGAATTTTCTGGCAACCCAGAACAAAACTTGTAACTCCACCCATGCCGACGGGCCGATTGCGATTCTCGATTACAGGAATCGTCCATTCTAATGGCATCTAGGAATCGTCGATACTCAATTCTCCATTGATTAAAGAGCCGATTCCGATTCTTTTTTTTTACTGTTAAAATACCTGTGCGGTGTAATTTATTGGAAAAAATAATTTACTATTAATCATGTCTTCTTTATGTATTAGTTGCAATGAATGAATTGAGCGATTAAAGTAAATGTCTATTTGAAATCACGAAAATATTATTATTCCTATTTGTGACGCAACAACAAAGTCGATTGGAAGCATTTCTGGACCGTTTGTCACCGCTATTCTCGCTCTGATATCTCACTCTCACTTGTTAGGGCTCGACACACTCTCTACCTCCCAGTCTTTGGCCGTCACCACTACATACATGTCGAAACAAAACACAAAGAAAAGGTAGTTCCACTTTCTCCAGTTATACAAACTGAGATGTCTATTACTGAAGTTATATTGTAATTGTGAACTGAAGTTCATATTTGTTATTTTAAAGAATCATTACTTCTATCCGATATGTTTGTTATGCTCTCAGAAATTCCTATTCATAAATCAAGGTAGAAAGTTTTGTGCAGTCTGTTACATTAAAACGGAACTCTTAAAAGGCTTCGCCACATGGGCAAGATGTTAACTAAATTCATTATTACAGAATATTATGTAGGTCTATATAACATTTAAGAATCGAGAATCGAAAGAAAAATTTGAGAATCGAAATCGAAAATTTTAGGTATCTACCTATTCTTACTTAAATTTATTGTTAATTGATTTATCTTTAAATCTAGAATGTATTTATAAAAATGGAATTTTGCAGTCCGTAACAAATTGTGTAAACATTCTGCATAATTGGAATAAAATGTAAATACGCTGAACGTTTCCTATCTGTAAATATCAAATATTATCATTATAATTTAGTTTTATTTATTCAAGTAATAGTTCTACATTATATGAAACCCTTGCAGTTAATCAACCTTAATGTGATTATCTCATGTTTCATTTTTTAAAAGTTTTATCTATTTTTTCACCAAAAGTACAATTTTATAAACATTTTTTCTAATAAAAAAGGTTTTCATTTTGAAGCAGACAATACGTGGCTAATAGCATGGTCAATAGTTGTTGACGTTCACATGTAGATGTGAAATGATTTTTCAGGTTTCCTACTTACTTTGCAGAAACACAATGTATTCGTAAGCATAATATCATATACAAGCTTCTTTGAACGTAATCTTACGACAATTGACAGTCCCTAAATAGAGCCTTCGAAAAGGCGTAATAGCACCAAAACTAATATATAGCAAGGAATAATCTTTAGGCGAATTGCTTAGTGAGGAACAAGAAAATCCATGTTAGCATAATTGTTGTACCATCGATATTGATTTGAGTTAAATATTTGTAAAACAGGTTTTTCTGTCTCCCAGCGCTGCACAAACTTTCTAATATCTAGAAATATATACTTCTCAAAGATGTATATGAATTTTTCCCTCACCTGATTATCGTCGAAACCTCTATTGTATAACTTTAAACTGTTGCCATGACTACCACACAATACCATAAATAGTGCTCTAGGGCAGTGGTATTCAATTACATTTAGTCAGGGTCCGTTTTGGATTTTCTAAAGTCCGCCGCGGGCCTTTATACATATATATATATATATATATATATATATATATATATATATATATATATATATATTCATGGGGTAAAGAACTTAAACACATTTGAACAAAGAAGTAAAGTAGTTTGTTTATATTTGGACTCAAAAGATACTACAATAAGAGAACAATACATCTTGAAACTTATATAAAATACATTTTAGTGAGAAAAATGACATTTTTTAGTTTGAACAACTTCCTTGAAGTTTGGGGTTGAGGTTGTACAACTAATTCTAAGCAAGTTGTTAAGATGATTATCTGTCAGACGTGATCTAAAACGATTTTTAATAAAGTTCATTTTTGAAAACGCTGACTCACACAGGTACGTTGAGCCAAACATTGTGCACAACTTAATTGCCAATTTTCTCATCTCCGGG
Source organism: Prosapia bicincta (assembly GCA_036971475.1). NCBI lineage: Eukaryota > Metazoa > Arthropoda > Insecta > Hemiptera > Cercopidae > Prosapia > Prosapia bicincta. Next base: position 43,715,234 of record JBAIZL010000005.1, on the reverse strand, counting down.
TATCTCTCAGGGCTAACATGCCTAATCCAAAACTGGTCACAAGGAAGCGATCTTTGGGGACTTGACTAAATTTGTCCTTCAAACCGATGTCTTCTTGAAAATCGACCATCTCCATTTGCAAGGCAGCCTTATTTGAGTGGAAAATCTTCACTGCTTCACTTGTCCATTCACCATTTGGTTTTAAAGAAAAGCAAATGTTAAGGACTTGTACAACATTTTCTATTTTCCCAAAATCAGAAAACCTAGTTTCAAACTCAAGTTTCAAATCTTTCAAAAAAATTTCAAATGGTTTGATATCAATACCATCAGTTTCGTCACAAATAGATTTTAGGTTAGGAAAGTGCAATCGTTCATCAGAGATATCTTCACACCAGATACCAATTTTGTTTGAAAAACTCCTAACTTCCGTGTAAAGTTCACACACAAGCAGACCTTTCCCTTGTAGCTTTAAGTTAATGAAATTCAAATGTCTGAATATATCTGTTAGAAAGGCAATCGTAGCTACATTCAGTTCTGTGTCAAGTAGGAAGCCTAAGTATTCACTTGCGATGTCTTCTTTGCACTCAGACAGAAACGCTTTAATATCGTTAATAACTGCAAAAAACCGTTGAAGAACCAAATCTTTCCTCAACCACCGAACATTGTTATGAAGAAGCAAATCTTCAAACTGTACATTAGTTTCCTGAAGGAGAGCTTTGAACTCACGGTGGCGTAGAGAAGACTTTGAACGAATGAAGTTGATGATCTTAATCACAACCTGCATTTTACATTCAAGAGAAGGGCTCAGTTTGCAGCACAAAACAGTTTGATGAATGATGCAATGGTAGAATAGCAGATTTTCATTGAATTTAGCGTCACTTTTTATTTGATCAACCAAACCTTTGTTTTTACCAGTCATTGCACGAGCACCATCTGTTGTTATCGGAATTAACTTTTTAGGATCAAAACTAGCATTTTCAAAAAACTCCATTAAAACTTTGTGCAAGTCTTCTCAACGGATTTGACCTTCCATTGGTATGATAGTTAAAAGTTCTTCAATGAACTGGTCTTTAGCTTTATCTAAAAATCTCACAAAAACTACTAGCTGGGCCATATCATTGATGTCGCATGACTCATCTATGGCCAATGAATAACTGTCTGTAGCTGCTAAAAACTGCTTTAACATTTTATTATTTTCATCTGCTAAAATCTCCGTATTTCTAGTAGTTGTAGCTGCTGATAGAGGAATACGACTAATAGTGTCAACAACGTCCTGTTTGGTGTCAAATAATGCACTCCCTGCCGCTAACATACATACTTTAACTATTTCTCCATCACTAAAAGGTTTCATATGTTTAGCGAGAGTCCAAGAAATGCGCAAGCTCGCTTCTGCACATTTTTCCTGCGCTGTCATAGATCGATTCATTATTTGAGTGGAAGTTAAATAACTGGCACATAAGGAATCAACTTTTGACTTGCGTAAATTGCTGCCAATTGGAAATTTTTCATCAAAAGACTTGTGTTTTGTCTCAAAGTGACGTTTGACGTTCGCACTTTTGACAACAGATAGTCTGGTGACATATTAAACATACAGGTACGGCACCAGCGTGATTTGGGAGTATAAACAAATATTTATCAGTCCATTCTGATAGGAATTGTCTATTTTCGCTGTCAACTTTTCTTTTCTTACCTTCCATAGTAGCTGTTGACAAACTTAAACAACTCACTTTTAAAACTTACAACACACCCGACAAAACGTTAAACACAATAAATGCAGACAACGGCACTGAAATAATGTCCACTATGTACTAGCAGCAGATAGCTCAAGAGTGACAATGACACCGACGTCCGACACCGATAGTAAGAGACTGTCGCTAGACCAGACCGTCCGGGTAATAAGGGGACCCATGAGTAACGGGAATTACTCTGTGGTGGGGAGGGAGAGTGCGGGAACCTATTGTTTGACCACATGTCCTCCTGCGTCAGTGTGCAAAGTTGTGTCTTTGTGAGACAACTCAAGTATTTGGCGCGGGCCGTTCAAAACGAGCTCGCGGTCCGGACCTGGCCCGCGGGCCGCCATTTGAAGACCTCTGCTCTAGGGTAAGTAAAAAAATAATTTACTTTAGTAACCTCAGTAGGAACTGACTTAATTTCTTTTTATTACTTGTGTACAATCTATTTATCGACAAATAATGAGAAGATGTGAACAAAAACAAATATCAAAATTGGATTCTAAAAACTAATTATAACAAAGAACCTATAATATATACAGTTATTTATACATTTAAAAATAAACATGAAATACTGGCACCAAAATATACAAAAAACTACAGATTCAGTTACCTTTCAGCACTTTGTTGCTTTACTGGAACAATGATGTCCATAACTAAGATTCAAAGATAAATAAAAATAGGCATCTTCATGCCTATTGAAATAACATTTAAATATGAAATAGTAATTAAAGATACTTGTAAAAACATTCATAGAACGTTTACGCTATGTTGTTTTTTTATATACACAAATCGTTCGATTAATGTAAACATAATACCATATATAAGATTTTTTCTTTGAACGTAACCTTACGATGTTTGAAAGTCTAGGGAATAACACCTTCGAAAAAACGAAATAGCATCAAAACGTACTTAGCAAGAAATAATCTTTAGGCGAATTGCTTAGTGAGGAACAAGAAAATCCATGTTAGCATAATTGTTGTACCATCGATATTGCCTTGAGTAAAATATTTGTAAAACAGGTTTTTCTGTCTCCCAGCGCTGCACCAACTTTCTAATATCTAGAAATATATACTTCTCAAAGATGTATATGAATTTTTCCCTCACCTGATTATCGTCGAAACCTCCATTGTATAACTTTAAACTGTTGCCATGGCTACCACACAATACCATAAATAGTGCTCTAGGGTAAGTAAAAAAGTAATTTACTTTAGTAACCTCAGTAGGAACTTACTTAGTTTTTGTTTTTTTACTTGTATACAATCTATTTATCAACAAATAATGAGAAGATGTGAACAAAAACAAATATCAAATTTGTATTCTAAAAACTATTTATAACAAAGAACCTATAAGAACCTATCGATGTTGTACCATCGATATTGGCTTGAGTAAATCTGTCTCCCAGCAGAAACAACATCCAATCCACAAAAATATCAAAGGCTCACTAATCATCAGTATTTTGCAAGAAATTTTGTAGGGTGATAATAAGTTTTAAGCTAATGTAAAATACATGATTGTAAAAGCAAATAATATTTATTTTGGTATATGTATCGTTTTATTTACTCAATACTAGAATATCTTATTTTCTATAAACAGCTGACAGAATCGCATTTAATTTAAACGAGTTTAGTTCCAGATGCGGAGTTTACAGAGTTTTCATACCTATAGCGATTGAGTACGAAGAAGTCGACTCTCAAATACAAGTTGACTGAAATGAAAAGGAAAGGTAAAATAATAAAATTGATTTTTATTTGAATGTTTTAAAATAGCATAACCTTGCTCCGAAGACAAGGGAGACAATGCTGGACATGAAAAAGACGATGACCACAATATAGTATAGCAATGTCGATATAATCTGTTGTATAATATCAATGTTACCGCAATAACAAACATGTATAGATACCATGTAAAGTTAAATATGGTATGTGTGTCGTCCATAGAGGATGTTTTATGAGTATGTTTTAGGTAAGGAACCTATTAAAAATCATTATTGTTGTGTTCGAAAACCTTATAAATAAGTGTTGTGTACCAAAATAAAATAAGTGTGAATAAAAATATTAGTTATTGAATAGAGCAGTTAGTTACACGTTATGTGTTTCTGCAGTGGTAGGACGTGTGTTGGGCGAATGTACTAGTTCAAATGTAGCTGCATTAGCACGTGTCGCTTTGTTGTATGCTACATGAAGCTTCTGTACGGCTAACACTTGCCACAGCTGGAACCTGTAAAATTAGGAATGTTGTTTAGTTTTACTTTATCACGTTATATTACGAGATTTCCAAGAGTTTTGGTGGAATATTTCTTGTTACAGAAATTTCTAGGTGATAAATAACCCATTCTCTACACATCAAAGATGATGGCCATATACACATTTACTCGTATAGGTATCATATATATATATATATATATATATATATATATATATATATATATATATATATATATGTATATATAGATAGATAGGTAGGTAGGAGAGGTAGGTAGGTACTTAATCTTTATACATTATAACATTGCACCAAATAGCGTGGGATATTGTGGTATTATTTATTAATATTTCATCTTATAGAAAAGAATTCTGGTAAACAATCATGAATTTAAATTTTAATAAGTAATGTAGTAGAACTATATTTCTCTATTTGTATACAAATACAAACAATTTATGAACATGTATTTAGCATATATATTTTCCTTTTAAATGGAACTTTAGGTACATATTTGTTCCTCTTAAATGTGAAAGAGAATAAGACAAAATAAGACAATATTTCACAGAATTTATTTTCTAATAAATTATATCGTAAATATACAGGATATTTGTTATCTCTATGAGTATTTTAGTACATGTGATGCCAGTTATAAATAAGTACAGAATCTTGAAAGTTATTTACATATTTTCACAAGGGGTGTACTATGTAGGTTGAGAACTAGTCCAGGTAGGACGTTATTCAGGTGTGCAATATTTTAGCGAGCAGAGCGTTAAGCAATTGTTCCATTTAGTGACAAGAGGCAAGCCTTAATGGCTGCAATTTGTACTTTGCATGGTTGTATCGTCCTCATTTTGGTTCTACGTTACTTCATGCTAATTGCCAGTAATAACCGTTACATTTATACATTTTAAAATCATTTCATTAAATGATGCAGGATTTTCTCTCTCTCTTTGAGCATATTTAAAGGGTATCTTTCTTCCTTTCTCTCTCTCTCACGCACACACACACACACACTTACTTATCATACCCTTTAATCCGACTATCTATATAACTTTATTTCCTGTTTTTAACCATTCCTAATTTTGCCAAAACATTAAAGTACGTAACTACAGCTCTATTAGTTTTGTGTTGTAACAGCTCATGTCCATTTCCCTTCAAGCAAACACAGACACCGAGTGTCCGAGATCAATGGCTTGACTTATTACTCAGGTTATCTTTAATCTCTGACAAGGTTTTTAAATAATATTGTTAAATATTAATTTCTGACTCCTTCAGTTAAATCGTGGCGGTAGTTAGTAATACACCTGATTATACTTTAAACGCATTGAAAACTAAACTGGAAATTGTTGTTGCAATATATCTTCACAAATAACCTTTTGTCTTCCATGAATATTCGCCTATTTAAACATATAAATGTTTTTCAAGAACAGTTTTATGTTGAGTCGATGAGAAGAGCTTCTTAAGTCACAAGCTGTGATGTACAATGAAATACACGCTCTAGAAACACAAATATTTTTTATAAGTCTTACATTCTGTTCTAGAATAAATTTTACACAATTTATCTTGCATGTTTGTTCAATTTTTTAATAATATTCAAATATTTTTTGCTTAGAACTGCGCAACTAACCTGGGTTAGTAATGCTGTGGGAGAATATGTAGAGTGAAGAAAATATTGCAGTCATTTTCACCCTTACATTTGCCTCGATACTGTTTGTCTTCATTAAGATGTTTCGCGTGATGTAGTTAATATTGCCTAGCCAAATTTGTGTTCTACTTTTCATTTTCTTCTATTCACTCACACTCTCCTTCTAGAAATTTTCAATCGTTAATAAAATACGTTTTTATTCATCCAATCATAGAAAATTACATTTTTTTAAACTATAGGCCTAGTGTATGAAAATATGTTATAACTGTTTTTTCAATTATTTATTCATTATTTTAATTTAACAAATTTGACGTCCAGGTCAGATTCAATCTGAGGAACTACATGTTTGAAATTCAGCACTTTGGCTCTGAGCCAACGTTTCCATAGAAATCAAACACTTATCCAGAAATTAATCACTTAAAGGTATATATGAAATTATAAGAGAAAGAATCCTTGCAATAGTAAAACATTGCAAGAGATAGATAGATTGAGGAGGTATATACCACCATCAGCCTCATAAACTAAAAACGTAAAAAAGCGAATAAATAGTAACAATCAAAAATAATAGTCTAATACCATCTATTACACTTTTTATTTTGCCACTTAATAATAAGATTCAGTAGTATGTATAAATATTCAGTAGTATATATATATATATATATATATATATATATATATATATATATATATATTAATTGTAATTTTTAAATAAAAAGTAACTGAAATAAAACATTTCTTTGTCGACCTCAGTAGGAATTTATTTTAATATTTTATTTGTTTCTATATTCCTTGTTTTGTATCTATTGGTGCATTTACTTTAATGGGTAATTTGTAAATTACACCTATTAATCAATTCTCTCCAGGCTTGTTTTAAAAAACACTGAGTAGCAACTTACTGACAAGTGGTTATCAATGTACCAATTGTGTTAAAGTCTGAGGACGATCGGTTTTTTGCTCCGCCTGTTTAAACTATCTTTGATGTTTTTTTATTAAAACAAATTTATTATTTCAACGTTTATTTATACGCTATGCTACATGTTTCGATTCAGAACTTCGCTAAAATAATTAAATAAAAACAATTCTTGAAATTGAACCACATCATTTTGTGAATTTAAAATACCGTTTGTGCTTGTCCTAAACCATTCCCAGTTGTGGTATGATAACTAATCATACAAATTGGAATGCTTAAATTAAGTCGAAAATTCACTCACTTATTTTGTAACTTGTGTCTAGTTTTTACCATTAAAAAAACATAAAATTTAATTTAATATTAAAACTTTTACATTAGAGTAAGGAATGCTGCTGGTTTTTTCAAAACACAAATCCCCTCATACAAAATATATGGTTTTTGTGATACATCTGGTTTTACTTTGTTGTCGAATTGTTTTTGTCCGACTTCAAAAGCACAAATATAAAGACCGAATAAATAAAACGGCCTACAAATTAGATCATAGATACATACTTCTAAGTTGGTCTAAATTTACGTTATTAAAAGTTCACCAGCGAAGCGGTTATGTATGTGTGCAGTGGCACATACAAACGTTCTAATCCAAGGCAGCTGATCTTTAAGCTTTGACCTATATACCCAGACGTAATGACGTCATACGCGATATCCTGGGTAGGTTAGTTTCTCCTCCTTATAAGAGAAATTATACCTTGTAGTACTATATCCTAGTCTTATAAATTGTGCTTTTAAGAAGGAAATGTGTATTGTTATTTCTTCCTGATTTTCTAAATAATTGGCTCCCTCTGCACTCACATAAATTGAACGTTTATTTTGTAGATCTATGTTTTTAAATGTACAACCTATTAAATGGGTATGAACTTGTTTTTTAATTTAAACAAAAAAAAAAAAAAAACAAATTTGCGTCGAAAGGTACTTGACATTAGAGATGGACGTATAACAGCACCAACACTTTCGTCTTTAAAGACTTTATCCTCGCAATCAACATTTTTAATTTTCTTGATACCACTATCTGTACGTTTTATGCAAACTCAGTTTCAGCATGTAGTTGGTTTCTTTATGGCACTTACAGGGTCGACATCATCATTTTCTCCTTCACTCAGCGAGCATTTTTTGAAAGCTGTACGTACACTGTGCCATCAAAACATCCACATCAGGTAATGCTATTACTCCTATGCTGACATAAAATACTAATACCAGTTTTGTTTCATATGTTCAATCCATTGTCGATATCAATGTTTACTTCATCACATAGTTTTTAATAAGTACTACTTACATGTATTTATACCATCAGTATACTGGTTAATAAGGTAATAAAATAATTTATTTAGGAAATATTTATTAGAACGAAATTTTAAATGACTAAAAGAATTAAGTTTCCAAGTAACTCATGCGGTAATTAGGACCACACAGCCTTAACCACTAAGCATGAGGTAACTTCCAACACAGACACCCCCAACTTAAGCAAGTGCAGAGCCACATAGCTGGGGATGTAAAGGAACGATATTCCTAGTTACTCTCACTACACTTCCGCTTGTACAGTCAAATTAACTTGAATGCCACTGACGTCTTCAGTAATGTTGACTTACTGGACTGCATTCACGGTCTTCGTGTCCAAACTCTATCGTGTGGGAGGAGAGTGGTGCGCACCCAGAGTTTCAAGGCACCCAGTTATGTGGCGAGAACTATACAAACCTATCTCATAGAATTACTCTCTGGACAACGCTTACAATCAACGTTGATGCCTGCATTTTTTCTCTTTAATGTTAACATTGGACAGATATTGAATAAAGTTATGACGAATTATTGTGAATTTTATAGAACTTAAATGAGCTTCACGAGTTTTCCCCAAGCTTGAAGCAAATAGTAAAGAAAGAGGAAAACAGAACTGTAGAATAAATATTGTAAGAGGCACTATGTACCATGAAACCTGTTACATTTTGTTTTTATTATTTGCATCATGGATACGCACAGCGGTTGCTATTATAGATGAATTACGAAGTTATAACTTTACAAGGACGTACCAACCATTGTAGGTAGGTAACAGTGTTAATAGATTTATGTATAGATGAGGATAAATTACCTGATGAACACCCGAATAATTTAAGAATGATCTATGGGTTTACGATTTCTTATAGTAAGTGATGTCATCATCCCAATTCTTACAACGGCTGACTTCTCAAACATCACGGAGTAGCGGAATAACCTATACGAAAAGTTGATTCTAACGTTTTTTTTGTAATAATTTCCTTTTAAGATGAACATAATGCAATTCGGTAAGGATTTAGATAAATTTTTTTATTTCTTAAAAGGTTTTATTTATTTAAATTGATGAATACTTTCAATAAATTTAGAATTACTAATTGCTTTAAATTATATTAATTTTTTTAAAGTATAAGTTAATTGACAACTGTTATATATTTCACACATAAATTACCTAACCAAAATACAGAGATATCATTAACTTCTAGTAATATATAACAGCTGTTGTGTGAAATTGTGTATAACGTATGAAATTTTTGTAAATGTTTGGGCAACCCGTTCGTTACACTTTATCCCCATACTCTCAAATGTTTTTTTAAGCCTACGTTTGTTAGACACCTGCGATTTTGTTACGGTGTGGAAAAACATGTTTCCTCATAAGAGGTGATTATTTTTCATTTCGCAATACTGAATGCATACAACAGTTTTTTTATTCCACAAGAATGAATTAAATTTTATACTATCTACCAAATCAAAAATGATTTTTTATAAATACCGATTACCTGGGTATCGCCTCAATCACTCCTCACTTATTGCTGGAAATTTCCATAAAGTTTAATTCCTTCGTTTTTACTAATAAAAATAACTGAATTGAATAAGTTAATAAGTTGAAAATATTACTATAAGAAACGGCTGTGTTTGCATAAATAGAAAGTATGGCATTTCATTTAAAAGGTTTGATCAATTGTCTTCAAGTCAAATGGCATGACGGCTGCCTTTATAATCAAGAGCTCTCACAGCGTTAATTAAATTAAGCGCACTCATTCATCAAAGTCAAGGGAAAAAGTAAGACTCTCCTGAAAGAAGTTTTTTGCTTTTGTTTTTTTCCGGTACCAAGTTTGTATGTTCTAAAGATTGATAGGTCGTTTTTACTCAGTGTTATTTCATGAAAACCATGAAATGCATTTAATCGTTGGCTCTCACTGTGAGTGTGGGACCATTGAACCTGGAACAGAAGATATTCGTTAACAAATTAATATTAAAAGGTTTGAAAGGAGGAATATCCGGTTTAGTAGAATCTGTGACTCGGAACTTGATGACCTTTGGAATTTGGTTAATGTCATGTCTGTTACACAAACCAACGATTGTATAATGAAACAGTCACTCCGATAATATCTAATGAACAATAACATAAATGAATTTTCACAACAAGAATCGTTGGCTTCTTATCACTCAAACGTCCTTCTTCTATATTATATACAAAATATTTCTTAATTATTCCTAAAGTTTATATCTTCCAATCTTTTCCTCTTTGAGTAATAAAATGAATAGAACCTTCCAACTAAAAGTTCAGCTTAACATCACAGGAACGTAATAAATTCATTTAAAAGTTCTATATTTTTTAAAAAATATTTTATTTTTTTTAATTTTTTTTTTTTAAATTTCAGTTTTTAGAATCTTTCTTTTCAACATTATTTATTTAGCATTTACTTTTAAAATAAATAATATCCATTACATTTAATTGTTTGTTATTTAGGTACTCTGTTGATCAAGTCAAATATGTTATTAAAACTATAAAGACTTATAATTAGGTTAAATCAACAGAGTGGTGACTTTGTTGATTTAAAATCAATAAGAAACAGACTTTAAATATACTCGGTGTGATTTGTTTGTATTAAAATTTACTTTGTATCACTTTTGTTATTAAGAACCCGTCTTAAGAAACCATGATGAGAAAGAGTCAGCTTTGCGGTGGGATGAATTAGTCAGAGATACCATGACGAGGAATCAGCCAGAGATGATATGACTAAACTTCACTTGAGATACCATGACGAGGGATCAGTCAGAGATACTATGACGAAGGATCAGCTGGAGATACTATGGCGAATAATAAATACACAAAACCTCTTAACTACAAACTATCTTTTATTTACCCTTAATTATTAAGTAACAATCCTCTAAGAAATTAATATCTTCTAACAAAAAGTTAACTCTCAAGTTCAACTTTTGAAATCTATTATATTCCTGAGACCGAGAAGCCATACTGTTACTATTTATTAGGAACATACTGTGGTTGATTTTAATAATAAATACACAAAAACTTCTTAACCACAAACTTTCTTTATTTTACCCTTATGTACAATTCAGTTACCAAGTAATCATGAGAGGATGTACATCAGAAATGTGCACAAGGGTAAAATAAAGAAAGTTTGTAGTTAAGAGGTTTTTGTGTATTTATTATCAAATTCAATCACAGTATATTCCTAATAAATAGTTACTATGGCGAAGTACCAGTTGGCGATAGTATGACTAAGAATCGCTGTAGATAGTATGACGAAGGATCAGCCGGAAGTATTATGGCAAAGTATCAGCGGGAGATAGTATAACTATGAATCAGCTGAAGATAGTATGACTAAGAATCAGCTGGAGATTGTGTAAGAAGAATCAGTCCGGAGGGGGTGTACTAATGGTTAGCCACGATTTGTGTACGTACAGCGTGACTTGGAAAAAACTGTTGTACTTCGATAAAATTGTAATCAGTTTAATATAAAAAACAGTTAATTTGATTAATTCATAAAATACGAGGCAAGTAAATTAATTTTTGCGCTACAATAGCCGTCAGTGTTACGTGGTTGTGCCTAAACGTTTATATTGTACTGAAACATATTACGGATATCGACCTCGGATGAATGCGTGAACACATACATTTAAAAACCTAGAGTTAAAGACTCTACTGACTTTACTTTATCCAACGCCCGTCTGTGGCGGTTCGGCCATTTGACGCCGAGCCTCCCAGTACCGAGTAGTGACGTCGTCAAGAGCATGGTTCAGTTTGGGGCAGGTGAAAAGGTGAAGAGACAAAGATGTAATGCTGCTTTATAATACAGTGAACTGCATACGTTACTATGATTTTAACTATTTCTATCTCACGTCATTCTGTAAACACAGTTGAAATGTTAATTGTTATTTCAGGACTAAATTAATTACATCAGAACGAAAACCAAACAATCAGTTCTACCTGATTTAAGGTCGATACATACACTTTAAATCTAAGGATTGGATTTAGTCGATCCCCTTCGACTCGTTTCCTAATAACAGCGCTATAATTAAGAGACTTTCAATCAAGCCACCACTTCACTTCCGCACAAAAACTCTCGAACGTAATTTGCCTTTCAACATCATTTGAATCTCAGCTGAACTGTCAACTTCTAAATATAAAAAAATGAATTCCAGTGGTGTGACCGCATTTTCGGATTTTAATAGTTTCGATTTTTTAGACGTCCTAAAATGTACAGTGTAAAGATGAGTTTTTACTCAATTATTTTAAATAAAAATCCCATAATTACGAGAATAAAACATGAGAAGACATATCAATTTAACCATCTGTCTATATCTTTGGCTACCATTTTGTTCATATCATAAATATCTCCTAACTAGAACAAGTAAATACATAAACTATGATCACATGAAAAATAAAATAACAATAACAAATATATTTGTATTATAACACCTATATTAATTTTGTTTTATTATGTTAGATGTTAAAATATTGCAGTCACATATTAATAGTCAAGAGCTAACCTTCAAAGTTAAGGGCATTATAAAATTGAATTTTATGAGTGGTACATTCAATAAAAAAACCAATGAAAGAATTATTGAAAAGAATACAAATTAAAATTAATTGAGCATGAGCTCACATATATAAAATACAATTAATGCAAATCATACAAATTTTACTCTCGTTTTAAAAAATGTTTAACCCGTTAAAATTTTGAATAATCGCTACTGTTTGAATTTAGTAGTATAGATATGACATAGAACATATAAATTAGATCATATATATATATATATATATATATATATATATATATATATATTATTTTATTATAACATTTGAGTTGAACATTTCAATTAGTTACATTAGGCAGATTTATCTATCACTTTCACATCCACTAAAATTCCGAACTTAGCACTATTTTACCGGTCCTAGCAATATTTAGAAAAGTTAAATTTTGACACCAAATATTGTATTAACAGTTAAACATTTAGCTGAAAAAAACTAACGTGGCAGAACGTGCCTCCTGGATGCCGTTTGACCATCTTCCTCTTGGAGAGAGCTAAGCGTAGAATGGTAAGACGTGAATAATTTAAAAACAATGACAAATAAAAAACAATTTCATTTGAACTCATTCTTTAAAAAAAAAGAACAAATTTAAAATTTAGAACAATCAAAATGTCTTCAAATAGCTACATTTTGTAGTGATGCTTATACGGAGAAGAAGAAAGTACGCTTAGGACTGCCAAGCAACTCTTAACCTTCTACGCAATCCTCTTTGAGCATTTCTGTCAGCTGGTGTATTTCACTTTACACTATTCGATATAATGGTTGTGGAATTCTCATACCTCTGTCAATTATTCCTGTACCTATTTATTAATAATATTCTAAATCGCAATTATTTCTCTATTTATCTTTAAACAACTGTATCGATTTGTTTTATGAATGGTGTTGTAATATTATTAATAATTTATTGATTAAAATAATGTTACAGTATGTTAGTAGTAATATGAAAAAATAACTTTGTTCAAAACGATTTAGGAATAATATTTTACCAAACCTGATCTACTGTCCAGTCTTAACCTCAGGCTGGATTTCTAATCCAATCCCTGTCCTTCTAATATAATTAGCAGACTTCCAAGCAATCTACTTCATTTCTGATAGTGTTTATCTATTTATGTCAATATTTATTGATTTTAAATTACGGGAAATCCTATTTTACAGTAAAACATGATGGTTACTCATGATGTAATCAAAGTACAGATAAAATCTAATTATATAAACAGTATTCGGCTCTTTGGGATTGTACAATAATATTTACTACAGTGTTTTGAGGCAGTCTCAAAAAAACCGTTACCTTGTTTCAGTTGTATTAATGCCAAGTACAAATTTTAATACGTGAAATATAAGAGGAGTATAAATATTTATAATTTATCTCTGTTTTGTATATTAAAGTTGTAAATGTGTAACTTTATTGCTTTTTTGTAATTAAATAAATATATTAATATAAGATTTCTAGATCATCGTTGTTCACAGCGAGCTATATTTAAACATAGAGTAAACAGAACAAGCGAAAGTTGGGCTTTTTATACTTTTACTTTTCCTATGAACATTGATAGTTATGTTACTTATAGGGCTACATCTCTACAAGCAGTCTGGTAAAGTGGTGTCACCAATGCTAAGTTGACAGGATGTAAATGTAATTATAACATTAGGATAACTTAAATTTCATAGGATTGAGGAAATAAAAGTACATAGCTAACAAACAGAGCCCTGAAAAGAGAACGTGGGTATAAATTAACGAATGTAATATAAGATTCTTCTAATTTATAGGATGTAATGGTAAAAAATATTTGTTGGCTCTGAAAACATACAAAATAATGCGCTCCAGTTAATAAGTGTCTCCTTCCTTTTTGGAATCGTTAGAGAATTTAAATCATGGCATCGTTAATATCGTTAAAATAATAGATTCATATTATTTTCATGGAACTCCTTTAATGCAGTTAAGCCTAAAGGAGCAGTTACGTGATCCTGCTAATATGATGTAATAGTTCTCTCTTATATTTTCTGTAAAGGTATCGTTGCCCTTTCCGTAAAGCTACATATATACCCTTTGTTTTCAAGAGGTTGTAACAGGTAAACTCCTCTTTACTACCCAGTTAGAGACTAAGCATACTTCACGTACGCAACTCTATATACCTGACATCCAATCCACTCATGTTCTTAACACTGGGTTTTAATTGCGTTATCTAGTAAGTAATTGGTATTTTCTATCTGTAAAATTGGATAATGTATTGCACAGTAGCTCCATTCTCTACTGACGGTGAACCTAGGTTTGGTATTCTGTAGTAATGCTGTTGAAAACCTAATGTGTCATATAACAACGAAAACAATATCTGATAATATTTATATAGCATCAGTCAGAAATACTATGACCGAAAATCACCCGGTGATAATATGACGAGGGATCAGCCAGAGATACTATGACAAAAGATCAACCAGAGATAATATGACGAGGGATCAGCCGGATGAAAGATCAAGCAAAAATACTATGACGAAGGAATAGCCGGAGATATTATGGCTAAAAATCACTTTGAAGTGACCGAGACGAAAGATCAGCCCTAGATACTATAACGAGGGATGAGCCGGAGTTACTATGACGAAAGATCAGCCGGAGATAATATGGCTGCAAAATCACTTTGAAGATATCAAGACGCAGGATCAGCCTGAGATTAATGACGAAAGATCAGCTCAAGGTACTATGATGAGGGATGGGCCGGAGTTACTATGACAAAAGATCAACCGGAGATACACAATGAAGGATCAGATACACAATCATATTCACATCATCCTGCAAACACAGTTAAAAAGTCCATTGTCACTGAATTAATTACATCAGAACGAAAACAAAACGATCAATTCGACCTGATCAAATGACTACACATACAGTTTAAATCTCTGGGCTGGATTTCATCGATCTCCTACAACCCTTATCCTAATCACAGGGCATTAATTAAGAGACTTTCAATCAAGCTACCACTTCGTTTCGGCACAAAAAAACTCGAACTTAATTTCTCCTTCAACATCCATTCAATTCTAAATTATCTGAAATATCAACTTCTGAATCTAAAAATAATGAATTCAAATGGTGTAATCACATTCGCGTTTAAAGTAATCATTCTGTTTAATAATCCTCCACTTTTAGAGGCTTCCCAAACTGTGTAGTGTAAAGATTGTTTTTACTAAATTATTTTAAATAAAAATCCCATTTTTATGAGAATAAAATAAGAATAGACATATGAAACCAAATATCTTTCTATATCTTGACTATCATTTTATCCATATTTTGTTTATTTTATATCATAAATATAACTTAACTAAAATAAATAAATACATACTTATAATTACATAAATACGTAAATACCAAAATATTATTGTATGTTACTAAATATTTGTATGTTAGTAATAATCTGAAAAAATAACTACGTTCAAAGCGAATTTGGGAATAATATTCTACCAGGCATGACGTAATGTCCGGTTGTAGCCTAAGGCTTGCATTTCTAATTTAATCCAACCCCTATCCTACTAATATAATTAGCAGACCTTTGATCAAGCAACTTCATTTCTGCAGAAAAAACATTGGAAATTAATTTCCAATGAAATTAATCCAACATTTATTGAATTTAAATTACGTAAAATACCATTTTACATTAAAACATAATGGTTACTCATGATATAATCAAATCCCGGGTAATATGTAACTTATATAAACAATACACAGCTCTTTGGAACTGTACTAAAATATTTACTAAAGTGTTCTTGGGGCAATGAGAAGAAACGTTTTGTCTTTTTTCAGCTGGTGGTGGGTGTAGTCTTGCTTAACGTGCAGCGCTTGTACAGGTCAACTAACTGGTTGCTGGGCGGTGGAGTGGGAGTAGCCCATCGCGGTTTTAGGTGTACTTTTTCTTTTTAGTCTTAGTATGTTTGTAACCTTCTGATGATGCTAACTGTGTTGGCGAAATGTACATCAAGGGCGTTTAAATATTTGTAGCAAGGGTTATTGTTACTTATTTATCATTGTTTCAGTTGTTTAATGCAATTACTTGAAATAAAAGAGGATCATACATATTTATAATTTATCTCTGGTTTGTATAAGCAGGACTAGTTACAATTTTTAAAGTACAAATATGTTGCTTATTTTTGTAATTTTCTAAAAAAATTGATATATTCTTAAATTATCGTTTTTCTAAGTGAGCCATATCTAAACATAGAATTATGAAATCGAGCAATCATTGTTCTATTTCATACTGTTACTTTTCCCGTGAACATGTTTAAACTGTGTCACTATTAGGGCTACGTCGCTACGAGCAGTCTGGTAAAGTGTCACCAACGCAAAGATGATAGGTTTTAAATGTAACTATTATATTAGGATAACGTAAAATTCATAGGACAGATAAATATAAGTAAATAGCTAAAAATAGGATTCCTGAATTTGCAAATTGTGTGTAAATTAACATATGTTATATACGTTTCTTGTTATTTATAAGATATAATGGTAAAACTCTTTATTCATTCTAAAAACATGAAAAAACGTACGAATCAGTTTTATTAGGTGTCACCATCCTTTTAAGAAACGTTACAGAATTTAAATCGTGGCAACGTTAAAATCTGCAAAATAACAGATATTGTTTTCATGGAATTACTTTTATGCAGATAAGTAGTTAGGAGCAGTTAAGAGAACCTGCAAATATTATGTAATAATTCTCCCTTATTTTTATTGTAAAGGTATCGCTATGCCTTTTCCATCAGCTACATATATACCCTTAGTTTTTAAGAGGTTGTAACAGGTAAACTCCTTTTTACAATCCCGTTAGAGACTAAGTATACTTTAAGTACGCTACCCTATATACCTAACATCCAACCCACTCATTTACACTGGGTTGTAATTGTATCAACTAATAAGTATTTGCTAATTTTTATCTGTAAAATAGTATTATTTATTGCACAATAGCTTCATTCTTAAAGAAAGTGAAGCCAGGTTTGGTAACCTTTAGTTAAACTGTTGAAAACTTAACGTGTCAGAAACGAGGAATAACAATATCCGATAATATTTATATAACATCATAAACGCATATTATTTACAGATCTCGTTTATTTATGCGCAATTATTGATTAAAAGTCTCAAGAAGGAAGAGGAAATGAGGATAAACAAATGCAACTTCTGTTTTTGCTCATTATTACGCAAGAGTCAATGATACGACGAGGAATAAAACGTCATCTCATGAACTTGGTTTCACAGTCGGAAAATAAATTGAGTTCTTTGAAATGTTTGTTTGAGATCCTGTAGTGGTCGCAGTTCTGTATCCTAGAGGCCGATCGACCCTTTGAATAAACATTGCTTTTGCTTTGATACAAATTCGTTGGTTCGTCTGCCGAAGAAATGCACAAATTATTTTGTATCTTTCACTATGCTATAAGGTATATACCAGCAACATTCAACAATACGTAATCTGTTATCTAAATGTTCCTTAGTTCTGCTTTTATCTTTCTCATTCTATTCTAGTTTTGTAAAACACTAACTAAATCTGATGAGCTATTAATCAACAAAGAGTATGTATTTCAAATTAGTATGTGAGACGTGTAGTCACACTGCCAGTTAATAGAATTGCGTTCCAAATATATTTGTAGATTATTTTGCTCAGAAAATATTTAAAACGTATTCTGACATTTGTAATAATGGAGAGACCGAAAACTCACTATTTGCCGAGTTTTGTACCCAATAGTTGCTATACGTAGCAACAACCGCTATATCTGGCTTACATCGATACTAAAATGATAGAGAAGTAGACAGCTGACTTACTCATCACCCAAAACCCATAAACTTACCAACACCCGTTGTAATTACAATTACAGTATAGTCTACTCCATTAAAAACACCCTCAACAAATATTTATACCCAACAACATAATCAAAGACTTAAGAGTATACTACTCTTCTGATGTCTACAAATTTACTTGCAGTTCGTGCTACAGTTTTTACATAGGTAAAACAGGAAAGTCATTTTACACACGCTTAAAATAACCACTCGCAAACAAAAACACACAATCAAACTTCATTAAACATCTCATTTCCATAAATCGTAACTACGCAAACATACCACCTAACCTACAAATTATTCACAAAAAATATAACCAACAGAGACGCACCCAAACAACCGACATATACCCTCTTGTAGTAGGTGAACTTCTCTCCTGTGCATATCGAGTTTCTTCTATATTTCGTGGTTCATTCTAAAGTTCCACTGAGGATATTTTTGCAAATGTTAAATTTCTATTTTAAATTGTTTTCTCCTTCCCAGTATCAAGTTTACATACATATTTATGAAAATAAACTTTTGATCTAATTACTGGTAACATTTAGTCATTACTTAAGCTGTAACACTTATTATTATAACTGGTAGAATTTCAATAATAAAAATGTCGCTTTTCAAGGCGCGGTACAAATTACGTAGACATTGGTTTCAAATAATTAGGCTTAAAACGAAGGCCACGGTTGAGTTTCATAATTCAGAGATAGGTGGATTCTAAGCTACAATTATTGTTTAAGTTTATCTCTTTCCAAAATTGTGGTGTGCAATCTCTTTCAAGTTTAACTGTTTAACTAATTTATTAAATATATTTAAGTTGTCCCCCGCCAGATAATTTGTTATATTACTAAAGGAATATCTAGGCGCTAGTTATGCAATTTAGGTAGTCATTTTGCGTTCCTATCCGTGTCTAGTTCTACACTTCCTCCCTTATCATACTCCCACTTTCAGATTTGTACTATCTATTGTATGCTTCTATTGAAATGAAGGTGCAAACATAACTTCAAAATATGAATTGTAAATCTAAAAGCAATAATGTACAGGTATTCAGTTTTTTTAAAAATTACAAATTAGAATATTAATAACGTACTTGGAATTCATATTCCATTCTTTATTGTAATGCATAAACCATACATTTTTTAAACGTTTTTCTAAATTTAAAAATATTTTTCAATAATTGTATTTTCGAAATAAATATTCTATATTGTAAAATGAAAAATTGAGATATACAAGGGTTTAATAGAGAATGTTTTCATTTTTTTTTTAATGCTACTGTGAAAATTGTCTATATATATTATTTAAAGATTTCTCTTAAAAGCCAAGAAACTTGTTCTAAGCCCTCAACTCCAAGGAATTGCAATTTCAATTTTCTTACCCCCTAAATCTTTTGACAGACCCTACCATGCAATGGCTACCTCTCTTAAAAGTTTCATCTTTAAAAATGAATTTTATTTTGAAGAATTTTAGTTGCAAGTATCCCATAATAATAACTGATAGCTGTAAGTTTTCAACAAATTAGATATATATATATATATATATATATATATATATATATATATATATATATATATATATATAAATGTTTTTTGTATCAATATCTACAAAATTCATAATCAGTGTTATAGTGTTAAAACCTTCTTTACCATTTCCAAATTCGTTCTTACCTTCCTCTATTATGTCTTATGTGCTTGTGGAAAACCAAAGAGTTTCGTTTCCCTTCTAACAAATCCAGGATTTCTGCATAATAGCTTAAAACAGCTTGTTACAAGATTATGAAAATATACTCTCCTACTTGAGGGAACAACATCCGACTAATACCTCTGCCTTCCTTGATAGATGCTGTTAAAACATTAGGCGCTCTTCAAAAAAGTTGTTAATTTATAACCCAGAGTAGTAAAGAGTTTATGGACGAATTTCCAGCTTTCTTTTAACACTAATTTATTGCATATTTAAACTAAATGCAATAACGTAGGACAGTTGATACATTTTTGGGATAAGTATATAATCCGATTTATGTAAGTAATGAGTTACATCTAAGAGGTCCTAACGGATATCTTTTAATCTTCAGAAAACGTTTTCTCAGTTTGTTTGTAATCTTTGTGCACTATATTGTGACAAGTGTTTTAATAAAAATCAGCATCAGTCAACTATATCTTGATCTTCTTTAAAAAATATTGGTATATGTCTTTTGTTACGATGTCATTGGTAACCCAAAACTATGTGCAACGTCACCCTATAATAGGTGATAGTATCACCAGGTGCTGAGTGTTGACTATTGTACTTTAAAAAAATCATAAAATATATACCATAGATATAAAACATATTGAAATATACATATTGTTTTTTTATTTAACCTGCATAAAAAATAATGAAATAAATTAATGTTCTTACCTTTGTACAAACTCCATTGTTTCATTTGAAAAATATTAAAATACATCTTGCTTTTAAACCGTAAGATGTAGATTAATGTTGAATGTATGAAATGTTCCCTAAATCACTGGAATAAAAAGGGTGGTAGGCATATATATAATAAAACGAAAAATAAACAATGTGTATAAAACACCGAACTATGTAACAAGTCTTGCCTGGTTAAAAAAACCATTCAAAACATACCATAAGCATTAAACATATTTTATTAAATATACTTTTTTTGTTATAACTTATTGAACTATATATAAATACACATTTAAATGACACTTTCAATAACAGAAATTTTATTTTGTTTTTCTTCATACATTGAAGCTTTTCCCTGATTGGCAGTATCAGCATTATCAAAATTTTCTAAATACCTTATAGTTCAATGACTACATCTGGACTCTTCATATAATCGTACTATACTTAAAATATTAGTTTTTCTTATCTTACCTGCTTGATTAAACAATTTTCATTAATATGTATGAAATTCTCACTAATTCACTATAATAAAAAGGGTGATAGGCATATATACAATAAAATGAAAACTAAACAATCTGTATAAAAACCTGAACTATGTATAAGTCTGCCCTGGTTAAAAAACCATTCAAAACGTACCTTATTCATTAAACATTATTTTTTAAACACAATTTTATGTTTTAATTTAGGGAACTAATATATATATATATATATATATATATATATATATATATATATATATACATAATTAAATGACTCTTTCATAAACAATATTTTTTATTTTATTTTTCTTCATACATTGAAGCTTGTTGCTGATTGGCAGTATCAGCATTATCAAAATTTCCAAAGTAACTTATAGTTCTGTGGCTACATCTGGACTGTTCACATAATTGTAATATGCTTAAAATATTAGTTATTCTTATCTTATCTGCTTGATTAAACAATCTTCATTAATCTGTATTTACGTTAGTCTTTTATTCTCAAGATTTCATTGAATACACTAAAAATAGTATTATGTTTAGACTTTATTTGAACTTTCTCTTTAATAAGTGTATGTTTAAAATTTTTTTTTATATATTTCTAAATTCACAAAGATATTCATTTTTAAACTTTTTTGAGCATGTTTAATTAACTTCATACTATGTATCTCTGGGAATTCATGTTTATTATTTATACAATGTGTTACTAAATTTGATTCATATATAAATTATATTTTTCATTAGCATTTAAATGTTCTTTATAACTTTCTTCTATTTTCAATTTACTTTGTCCTACATAGTATTTTTCACACATTGTACATTTTATACTATAAATACCGCTAGATATCCAACTTACTTCATTTATATTTGTATTTATTATATTATTTATTTTATTGTTTGCATAATAAACTAGTTTAATATTAGTGCCTTTAAATATTACAGACTAAAGGTCACAGGACTAAAGTAAATACAGAATATAATGAAGAATTTTTAATCAAGCTGATAAGATAGGAATAACTAATATTTTAATCATAGTACGATTATATGAACAGTCCTGTTGTAGTCACAGAGCTATAAGGTATTTTGAAAATTTTGATAATGCTGATACTGCCAATCAGCGAAAAACTTGAATATATGAAAAAAAAAATAAAATATAAATTCTTGTTATGAAAGTATCATTTAATTGTGTATATATAAAACAAGAAATAGAAATTCATCCCCAAAGATTAATATATATATATATATATATATATATATATATATATATACATTTATAAAGAGAGAGAGAGAGAGAGAGAGGGACTGAAGTTAGTTCTACAAGGGCCAGTCACATGTGCTGTTTTTGTATAATACATCTAATAATAAAATGTCAGTAACGTTTAGCAAAGACTTGGCATTATAAAAAATAAGCAGAGAAACATTGTAATATACAGTATTTCATTGACATGGGTTGACAGATTTACCAGCAATACGAAACCAGACTAATAGGAACTCCCGTAGCGCTTTTGAAAGCTCTACGAAAATACACATGTTGCTCTGAAAAACCTGTAGATGCTGTAGGGTAAATCGATATCTTATAGGAAGCATTCACCGATAAAACTGTTGTAGCGAGTCTATAAAACAAGTGTAATTTGTTTTAGTCACGAATGGTTTGTTGGTGTAATAAACCTTTTACACGGTTTATTGATAAAATTGAGAGGTGTTTGACTTATAAATTTCGTAAGAGTTTTTCTTATTCCGATGCAAAAATCTAAAAATTAAATTCTATTTTACGTCATTTAACGCATACAACTAATTACAAGTTAACCAAATAAGGGAATTGAATTTATACTAATTTAATTGAACGTTTAGTTTAAGCACAGAGTGCATAGAGGGAGAGAATTATCTAAGAAATAAGAACTTTTTACAAGCAAACGTTATTAATCTAGGTTGTGGTATCACACTAAATTATTTCTCTTCCTTAATACAGAAACTAGCTTCTACAAGGACAAAGCCATGGATTAGGTCGTCGCATGTGCCGCTACGCTGCGCTGGCGAAAGTATATGAACCTATTTAGTCCAATATGGAGAAGTGTATCTATGATATATGTTGTATATTGTTTTATTTTCAAGCCATTTATATTTGTGCCGTTGGAATAAGATAAAAACAATTCGACAATGATACCATTTTACTCTATTTTAACGCATACAAGTAGACACAAATTGACAAAATAAGTGAATCAAATTGATACTAATTTAAATACATTCCCAATTTTTAAAGTAGACCCTACAAAATAAACCTTCAATTTAAGTGCGTGCAGAGGGACCAAATTATTTAGAAAATTGGAAAGGAATAACAAGTTTCTAAGACCAAATTTTATAAGAATAGGATATAGTATTACAATGTATTATTTCTCTTCTTAAGTAACTAACCTATGGAAGATATCGCGTATGACGTCATTACGTCTGGAGCACTTTGGTTAACTGTATGTATGATATATGTTGTTTTATTTTCAAGGTATTTATATTCGTGCTGTTGGAGTCGGATAAGAACAATTCAACAATGACGCAACATCAGTACGACACAGTATCACAAACCAGACATTTTTGTATGAGAGCTGTTGATGCTTTCAAGGCACTAAGAGCGTTTACAACTTCAATCTAAAAATTTACAAATGAAAATTCATTTTATGCTATGTTAACCTTAAAACTAAACACAAGTTAACACAATAAGTGAATTCACTCTCTGCCTAATTTAGGCGTTTCCTTTCTAGGGATGCAGGCGGAGAGGCTTACGTTCTGACAAGTAAAGCAATGTGCTATATTCTTTATAATGGTACGCCTATAACTCTTAGGTCAGCCAGTGAAGTAGCCACTCAGAACATGGTCTAGACATGACTGAGTGATTTAAGAGAGATATGTAAACAAGGTTACAGCATAATATACGACTCTGAAAACCAAGAATTGATGTTAACCGAGAGTTATTTTATAATAAACTGAAATCCCTACCAATTGGAAGGTTGTGATAAGTTTTGGAAATAATAGCGTATAAAGAGGAGACGCCATGTAGACAGAAATGGGTGAAAGGCAGGAAAGATGTCAAAAATGTACTCATAGCCAAGTGAAAGTATTGATGTGATAAGTTAACAATAAAGATTGAGTGGTGGACATTTATTTGTGAGTCTAATAAGAAAAGTACCAACTTTTTCAAAGAACTCTGCCAAAATAGGAGAGAAAATCTATACCTTAACGAAGAGAATGTTAAACTTTATAAATTGGAGGAAACAAGGTTTAAATTTCTTTAGATTAAAATGATCTTCTTATAGTAAGTTGAAACAAACTATTTAAAAAAATATATTTTATCGATTAAATTAAATTTACAATATAAGAGTTTTACTAATTATTTGTAACACTCTTAAAAATAAGGTGTTACATATAAATTCATTTATATATTTGATTTTTATTTAATAATTATATCGTTCCAATATAAAAGACAATTTTTGTTTTCTTGGTGCACTTTGTGAAGCTAGCATAGATAGTAGCACCCCTAGCGGGTAAAAATGTAAAATACCGTACGAGGTTGTAGCTCAGGGTAATTAACTGACATCACCCGATGTGACGTAAGCATGGTCTGATATCGCCTGATCTGACGGACCAATCAGAATATTCAAAATGATAAGTAAGGGTGGGAAAATTCAGTTGGCGCGTCCTTGCAACGACCCCAGTTCTCCAAAAGTCTTTGAACGAGACGGACGTAATGGCACTTTCGGACGTAACCTAGAAATTTATAAGCTTCCAGTTTTCCAAATTTTAAGATGTCAAGGCCGGTACCAAATTTTATTAACGAGCTAAAGAAGAAGTCAGAAGCGATTATTTATGTATTTCAAATGAGTAAAAGTTAATACCATTTTTGTTTAAGTGCGCTTATTGCAAGAGCGATGTGTTAAGTGTTTAGTGATTCCAAAAGCCATGGGCAATGTTTAATATGTTTTAAAGTGTTTTATAACTGATGTGCACAATCAGGTACGTTTTAGATGATAATAAAGAAAATGTATTTTAATGTTAACTAAGTTGAAGAATTTTTAATTGATAAACGGTTAACACATGAACGGTAGAAATTGTCCCTCGAATATTCATTTCTAAAAATTTAATTGGAAATCTTAAGTTACTATCTTCTCGATATATATAATTTTAAAGGTTAATAAGTAATTAAAATGTATGGAATAATTATCAGTAATTAAAAGTAAATTACTCGACACATTGCTGTCTTTGTTCTTTTGTAATTTGTCACTGATTAATAAATTGTATGACTTTGTATTTTAAAAATTTAAATTCTTATTTCACAAGTAACCTAAAACGTTACAAACTTTCAATTTTCATTTTAAGTAACCTAGTTTTATCTTCCGAAGATATCAGAGGATCGTTTACAGAAAGACATTATTATGCCTGGCTGAAAACGGAAAACTAGGAGCCCCTGGTAAGTAAGGTTAGTTAAGTAATTAACACACGTTTTTAATAAAGTCCCAAGACAAGTACTTACCCCAGGAAAAGGCTCAACCGTTACATATTAAGGTATCAAATTAGTGTAACAATCATAAAATATAAAATAACAGCAATATACACATTTTTTAATTTTTTATGAATAATGTCATTAATTAAACAAAAGAAATACAATTTCTAGATTGTTTTTGACAAAGATCGTTACAGTGTTACCAACACTATTATTAAATTAACAGAATTGGGAAATCGAAGTGTCAACAGGAAGTATTATATTGGAAACCTGTGCCTAGCGAAACTGGGCCTGGAAATAAATTAGATGCTAGTAGTTTGCCAGGGAGATCTTATTGCTTTTGTTGTTATCCTTTAAAATTAGTTCTTTGTATTCATGTTGATATTACAATTTCCTAATGTAAATTTGTTTAGTTTAATGGAATTTTGTTTTGTTTTCAAACCGTGCCTCACCACTTCTACACACTTTATATCCCTGGACGATTTTGGAAAAAACTTAGGTCTCTTTTTATTTTTATATACATTTGTATATGCATTGCTATATATATATTTTTATACACATTATTGTATACATATGTCATGTTTCTCTCATTTATCTCAGTATACCTAACAATACATTTACGTTAAGCTTCATTAAACCTACATTTGTTATTATCTTACAAAAATTGTTAGTCTAAAAAACCTTTAACCGTTAAACATACGTCCCTTCTAATGGGGAAAATTTTATTTTTATTTTACGTTTCTAGGAATTAGGCAAATTAAAGATATACTATCTAGACAGGTCTTAATTGTGAGTCGATTATGAAAACAATATACATTAACATGCTACAAGTATTTCGCCTTATTCAAACAACCTTGAGCTATATATTCAATATATTTTCATCTCTAGTGAGATCGTTTTAGGCTTATGTGGAGTGAACGTATTATTAATATACATATTACTAAAACTATGTATGACTAATTTTAATTCACACATATACATAATATATATTTTTACTATCAACTCCTACAACTTAAACACTCCCAATGTAAAATAAAACACATATAATATATAAAATAAAACATACAAATTTATCAAACAAATTACCTCAATTAAGCAAACAGTCTTGTTAAAGGATATCAGCTCAGAAAAACGTAAAACTAGACTCACTACATTATTTTCTTTGGATTTCTCCCTCCCTCAGTACGTATCAAATAAATTTTTAGGGGACTTACATACGTTTCAGAAACACAATGAATTGTTTTTTTAAAACTTACCATCATATTCAAAATGAGAATGTTTGTAAAATTTATTCTAGAATGAAATGCTTGTAATGTCATTCAAAGCTTAGCAAATTACATTTTATAACTTATGGGATGAAGCTCTTTTGCTCAACTCAGCGTAAAAAAGTTTGTTGAAACATTTTATATTGTTTAAATAAGCGAATATTTTAGCAAGACGAGAGGTTATTTGTGGAGTTATTAGGCAGCTTTTGAGTTCTAGTACTATGAGAGCACTATAGAACCCATGTAGCTTTACTACGTATATTTAAACATGACTGCCTTTATTGTATGGGTAGGCGTAACTAGTGTTTCACTTAATCAAGGCAATAAGTAATCAATGGAGATCTTACTTCCTGAGAGTAACAGTGGAGATCTAGACATTGTCTGTATAGTGGAACATATTGATAAAAAAATCTAAAACTTTATAATCAACATAAATTCTTATTTATTTGAAACTATGTGAACATTTTCACTTAATTTTAGAAGAAAACACCTGGGCAGATTGTTTTTATAATTTTGTCGAGTGACATGGCCTTGATCCGTCACAGTAAAAATGCATTGCTAACGTTGTTTTTTTACTAACTTGCGACAAAACACTGATTATATTTTTTTAAACAAATTTCTTACACAATCCTTAAACCAAAATAGTCAGTTAACCATAATATGCCTTAAAATGAACTCATTCTCCGGGAGCGGATACACAAAGTGTTAAATATCAGCGGTTGAGTTTTTGAATATAGTTCAGTGATTGGTTTAATCTCTGGCAGATTTTGGCGAGCATTGCTCAGGGTCTTGGCCGTTGGCCGGACCGGCTCGATTCAAAATTTTTACCTAGCAACTGATACAAGGGCTGGCGGCGGCGTTTCGCAAAAGAGTTGCTGGTGTTGAGTCGTTGGGCTGGTTCGTTGCAACACACACACACACACACACCCTTTTCAAGGTCATTAGATAATAAAGCACTAAGATGCCACTACAACGCCCTAAGACGAACAAAAGTCCTAATATTGATTTCGTTTCTCCAAATGTTTCTGTTTCCTGCAAAAGTGTTTCCAAAAAGAAAACCTTATGTGTCCCGCTTCCATGTCTAAAACCAAGATGATTGTGTAATGATTCTGTTTAGTCATTTAACCAGTTCGTGCATGGCAGGAACGATTTCTGTCTGTAGGCGATAAATTAGAAACACCATTGAGTACAAATCCTGATAAGCTAAGTTTATTGTCATATATATCTGTTGTGTTAACGTGATTGTGATGCAAAAAATACTATTTTATTTTTAATCCAATTTCAGTTGTCCAACTGAAATTATGCATAGTCATCTATCTTCGATGACAGTATTTGAACCAATTTAGATTGAGTTAAATTTTTGCTAGTAAATGAAAATATCATTAACATAATTCATATCAAGATTACATTTCCAATTGATCTAAAAAGAATGCAAATATTAACAGTAAGGCTTCCATTAAATAAAGGACTCAACATAGTTTTAGCCGAACATTTTGTCTAAACAATGTTTTCTTTAGGGTAATTTAATGAAAAAATAATAAAATGATAAATACAATTATTACAATCGGTATTCCCAGTAGTTATTAATAGCGTTACAAATAAACTTACCTTCAAACGTACGTGTGTGAGTGTATGAGTGTGTATGAGTGTGTGTGTGTGTGTGTGTGTGTGTGTGTGTGTGTGTGTGAGTGTGTGTGTGTGTGTGTGTGTGTGTGTGTGTGTGTGTGTCTATTGGTTTGTTTGTGAATGTATACACATATAAACATATTACCCATTACAATATACTATCATGTTATTTGTTAAATCATAATTTTATTTATAATTCGACTATAATATCTGAAACAATAATAAAAACTACATTATTAAATAATGAATAAATAAATTGCAATTGATGAAGGTGATTCCTTTAATAGTTTTTTCGCTCAATAATTTCCGATTGAGCTAAATGTTTAAATAAACATCTAGCTTTTATGCTAATAAATGAAAATATTCATAAACATAATAGACTAATGTTAGTGAAATGCAACAATAAAATCTTTTAGATACAAGATTACATTTTCAATTCATCAAAATAACAATACATTTATTAATAGAAATGGGTCTAATAAATGAAAGACAGATTTAACATTAAAACGTTGTAGCCGAATGTTTCGACGTCCAAACAATATCTCTTCAGTGTCATTTATTGAACAAAATTACAATATTAAAAACAAATTATTACAATTCAATATTATTAAATTTGTTAAAAATAAATTTATCTTATATCTAATATTACAATTATTTCGTAAAGTCCGTTGCTTTAAGCTATATATATATATATATATATATATATATATATATATATATATATATATATATATATATATATAACAGATTAAAAACTACCATATACTTTCATAATAGTCGTGAAATCATAGTTTTAAAAACTGGGAACTTAAAGAATGTTACGTTGCATTTAAAACTTATTATTTTTTTTATATGTAGGCCTACTGAATGCATGTTAATACTTTAACTTCGTTTCATAGGCTAGCAAAGTCAGTATAGTCATTCTGTGTATAATGTCATTAGAGATGTTGATCATCTGTGTCCCATAGATGATATAAAATCTACGTTTCAGCCGACAAATGTACTAAAAATCATTATTCATTATGTTTTACAAAATACTACACATATATTATTTGAAAAGTGCCAGTTTATACGTGTCATAGATTAGAGATTGATATCAGACAATCTCAAGAGTTTTATGATTACGGTAAAAGTAAATATGTGTGAATAAAACGTTTCTCTACAAACGCAGACGTTGGACCGTGTTTCGTGTGAGTGGACTCGTCCAAATGTACCTGCACTAGTACGTGTCGCTTAGTTTTACGCTACGTAAAGTTTTGAAGGGCTCACAATCTCGAGAGTCAGTCTGGAACCGGAAAATTGGAATGTTCATCGGAAATCTTCCCCAGATTACCTTGACAGATTTCTTGGAATAGGGAATTCAAGAATAACCATATAAATGACAAATACATCTCACGCACTCTTACATACGTACATATTCTAAATAGATTGCATGCCATAGGACTTTGGGAGAGACATTTCAATAATAGAGTAGACGATATGTTAATGTTCAATGGCATTATTTCGGTTTTACGTAATTAAATATACGAACACACACACACACACACACACACACACACACACACACATACACACACACACATACACACACACACACATACACACACACACATACATACATACACACACACATACACACACACACACATACACACACACACACACACACACACACACACACACACACTTAGGCCCGATCGCACACACACACACACACACAACACACAAGAAACTCAAGCTAAGGGTTTTTAATTTAAAATTATTTTAAAATGTAATTCTGTAGCTGCCGAGCCTGACGTTAACTAAGGATGCGATACTTAAACCTATAAAGCGTTTACCATATAATTGGTCTTTTTAGTGACAATAGGTAACGCTAACTACTTGCATGATTAACGCGAACTAGCAACGCTAATTTGTAGGTACTGTGCATGGGTTTCCTCAAATCGTCATCACGCTATGTCATGGTAGTTGTTTTGATAAATTGCTTAAATGATTTAATTTTCTAATAGAGTCTTTCTCTCTCACTCTTTTCTTTTTCCTTTACGGACCTGTAATGCATACAATTGTTATAGAAATAGCCTATTAGACTTTATAGGGTGTTATAATTTTGTAAGCAATAATATTTTAAAGATTTTCTTGAAACTATATCTGTGAGTACCAAAGTTAGTAAATCATTGTAACTTTGACGGATCAAGGCCTTGTCACTCGACAAAATTATAAAAACAATCTGCCCAGGTGTTTTCTTCTGAAATGCTGAAAAAATGTTCACTTAGTTTTAAATAAATAAGAATATATGTGGATTATTAAGTTTTAGATATTTTTAACAATCGGATCCACTATACAGACAATGGCAAGATCTCCATTGTTACTCTGAGTAAGTAAGATTTCCTTTGATTACTTATTGCCCTGATAACGTGAAACACTAGTTACGGCTACCCATACAATAAAGGCACAGTCATATTTAAATATACGTAGTAAAGCTACATGGGTTCTATAGAGCTCTCATTGAACTAGACCTGAAAATATAAGTTGCCTAATAACTCTACAAGTATCCTCTCGTCTTCCTAAAATATTCGCTTATTTAAAAAATTTGAAATATTTCAACAAACTTTTTTATTTATATATGTATACATATTTTATTTTTATATGAGTTTTATTTGTGTTTGTGTTTAAGTTGTAGAAGTTGATAGTAAAAATATTTAATATGCATATGTGTGAATTAAAATTAGTCATATATAGTTTTAGTAATATGTATATTAATAATACGTTCACTCCATATAAGCCTAAAACGATCTCACTAGAGATGAAAATATATTGAATATATAGCTCAAGGTTGTTTCAATAAGGCGAAATACTTGTAGCATGTTAATGTATATTGTTTTCATAATCGACTCACAATTAAGACCTGTCTAGATAGTATATCTTTAATTTGCCTAATTCCTAGAAACGTAAAATATAAATAAAATATTCCCCATTAGAAGGGACGTATGTTTAACGGTTAAAGGTTTTTTAGACTAACAATTTTTGTAAGATACTAACAAATGTAGGTTTAATGAAGCTTAACGTAAATGTATTGTTAGGTATACTGAGATAAATGAGAGAAACATGATATATGTATAAAATAAATAATGTGTATAAAAATATATATATAGCAATGCATATACAAATGTATATAAAAATAAAAAGAGACCTTAGTTGTTTTCCAAAATCGTACAGGGATATAA
>JBAIZL010000005.1:43621116-43678616 GCA_036971475.1 Prosapia bicincta | reverse complement strand
TAAATCTGTCAACCCATGTCAATGAAATATATA
Source organism: Prosapia bicincta (assembly GCA_036971475.1). NCBI lineage: Eukaryota > Metazoa > Arthropoda > Insecta > Hemiptera > Cercopidae > Prosapia > Prosapia bicincta. Next base: position 43,678,583 of record JBAIZL010000005.1, on the reverse strand, counting down.
ACAATGTTTCTCTGCTAATTTTTATAACGCCAAGTCTTTGCTAAACAATATTGACATTTTATTATTACCTGTGACTGGCCCTTGTAGAGCTTCAGATGAGCTTTCTCTCTCTCTCTCTTTATATATATATATATAATTGTGGATGAATTTCTTTGTCTTGTTTTATATATACACAATTAAATAATACTTTCATAAACAAGAATTATAATTTATTTTTTTTTCATGCATTGAAGCTTTTTGCTGAAGTATCAGCACTATCAAAATACCTTATAGTTCTGTGCCTACATCTGGACTGTTCATATAATCGTACGATGTTTAAAATATTAGTTATTCTTATCTTAGCTGCTTGATTAAACAATCTTCGATAATCTGTATTTACTTTAGTCCTGTGTATTTTAGTCTGTATTATTTTAAAACACTAATAATAAACTAGTGTAATATACAAACCATGAAATAAGTAATATAATAAATACAAATGTTTATTGAAATAAGTAGGATATAGTCGGTATTTATAGTATAAACTGTACAATGTGTCAAAAATTCTATGTAGGAGAAACTAAAAGAAAATAAAAGAAACGTATAAGGAACATTTAAATGCATATTCAAAATATAATATATATAAGTCCAATTTAGTAACACATTGTATAAATAATAAACATGATTTTCCAGAGTTACATATAATGAAGTTATTTAAACATGCTCAAAAAGGTTTAAGAGTGAATATATAATTGTGAATTTAGAAATATATAAAAATAGCATTAAACATACACTTATTAAAGAGCAAGTTCAAATAAAGACTAAACATAAAACTGTATTTAGATTTTTCATTGAATTCTTAGGAATAAAAGACTAAAGTAAATGCAGGTTATTGAGGATGGTTTAATCATGCAGATAAGATAAGAATAACTAATATTTTAAGCATATTACAATTATGTGAACAGTCCATATGTAGTCACAGAACTATAAGTTACTTTGGAAATTTTGATAATGCTGATACGCCAATCAGCAAAAAGCTTCAATGTATGAAGAAAAATATCATAAAAAAATCTTGTTTTTGAAAGAGTCATTTAATTATGTATATATATAAACAATGGATAACGTAAAATATCAAGAATATATATATATATATATATATTAGTTCCCTAAACTAAAACAAAAAAGTGTGTTTAATAAAATACGTTTAATGCATAAGGTACGTTTTGAATGGTTTTTTAACCAGGGAAGACTTATACATAGTTCAAGTTTTTATACACATTGTTTAGTTTTCATTTTATTGTCTATATGCCTATCACCCTTTTTATTATAGTGAATTAGTGAGAATTTCATACATTTAACATTAATCTACATCTTACGGTTTAGAAGCAAGTAACAATTAAATTCAAGGAAAAAGCTTCCTCTTTTAATTTTTTTCAAATGAAACAATTTAGTTTTTACAAAGGTAAAAACAATAGTTTATTTCATTATTTTTTGTGCAGGTTATATAAAAAAAACAATATGTATATTTCAATATGTGTTATATCTATGGTATATTTTTAATGATTTTTTTCAAAGTTAATTTACTCAACACTCAGCACTTGGTGGTCTTATCACCAATTATATTGTGATATTGCACATAATTGTGGTTTAGCAATGAAATCGTAACAAAAGACAAATACCAAAATTTTTCAAAGAAGATTAAGATAAAGTATACTGATGCTGATATTTACTAAAATACATGTCACGAAATAGTGCACATGACCTACAAACAAACGGCAAAAACGTTTCCTGAAGATTAAAATATATCCGCTAGGACCGAAATACTTTGTTGAGCTGGAGAACAACGAAGAAGATAACGTGCCGTGTTTTTAACAACTTCTCTAATCTAACTCTTTTCTTACATAAATCGCATTATGTACTTATCCTAAGGATGTAACAGCCGTCCCATTTTCTTATATTTAGTTTAAATATGAATTAAATTAGCAATAAATGAAAGCTGGAATTCGGCTATCCACCCTTTACTACCCTGTGATGTAAATAACCAACTCTTTTGATGAACACTTAATCTTTAAACAGCATCTATCGAGTGAGACAGAGGTATTCGTGTGATTTTGTTTCCTCACGTTGAGGGGATATTTTCATTATCTTGTAACAAGCTGCTTCAATCTATTATGCAGAAATCGTGGATTTGTTAGAAGGGAAACGAACTTCACAGGTTTTCCAAAAGCACTTAAGACATATTAGAGGAAGGTAAAAGCAAAGTTGGAGAAGGGAAGGAAGGTTTCATCCCTATATTAGTGATTATCAGTTTTGTAGATATTGTTACAAAAAAAAAAACATATATATGTAATTTGTCGATAACACACATCTGGCAGTTATTATTATGGGATACTAGTAGCTAGTATTCTTCAAAATAAAATTCATTTTTAAAGATGAGACATTTAAGACAAGTAGCCATTGCTAGGTGGGGTCTATCATAAGATTTAGGGGATGGAAAATTGAAACGGCACTACCTTGGAGTTGAGGGTTTATAAACAAATTTCTTGGCTTCAAAGAGAAATCTTTAAATAATGAATGTTGATTATTTGCTCAGTAGCATTAAAAAAAAGTAAAACATTCTTTAATAAACACTTGCCTATCTCAATTTTCTATTTTACAATGTAAGTAAATACATTTACATTGGTTTTATTGTTTAAAAACAAAACAAAAAAGTATTAAGTGTGTTGCAGAGATAAGAAAATATAAAAACTTCAAAAACAATTTGGGCCAATTGACCCGATGGAGTTTATTTAGGTGTCATTTATGCTATAAAAAAACTATGTCAGACCAATTGGCCCGACATGTTTATATATATATATATATATATATATATATATATATATATATATATATATATATATATATATATATATATATATATCACTTTCACTTATGTACTTAAACAAGAATCTTACTTGGTATTTATGGTAAGATTCTTGTTTAAGTACATAAGTGAAAGTGATAAGTGTATACAAGAAAACAGTGTTGCATAATCTACAAATATATATATATATATATATATATTATGATAAGAAACGTATTTTCGTAATTAGATATGATAGGTGAACAAAAAATAAATACACATTTTTCAAAAATAGGCTTAAAATATTTTGGAAATTCTCCGGGAAAACGCCGATATTGTGGCCATTTTGGAGACCCTCGTCGTCATCGACGGAGCTGTCAGACCTACTAATTTTTACTAAAAAAAACTCTATACGTGTACATTAATGTTTTTCGATTTACAATTTAAATTTTGAGCTTATTTTTGCACTTTCATTTTAATAGAAGCATACGTAGAGTAGCGCCTAAATATTTCTTTAGTGATATATTTAATGAATTAGCTCGCGGTTAAACTTAAGAGTATTTGATGAATTAGATAACTTGAAAGAGATCGCACGCCACAAATTTGAAACGAGATAAAATAAACAATAGGCTCAGCTTAGGAGCCACTTATCTTTGAAAAGTAACTCAACCGTGCCTTCGTTTTAAGCCTAATTATTTGAAACCAATGTCTACTTAACTTCTGTCGCGTCTTGAAAAGTCAGATTTTTATTACTGTAATCCTACCAGTTATATTAATAAGTGTCCCAGCTTATATGGTGACTAAATGTTGCCAGTAATTAGTTCAACGGTTTATTTTCATAAATTGTATGTAAACTCAAAACTCTGAAGGGGAAAATAATTTTAAAATATAAATTTAACATTTGCAAAATTATCCTCAGTGGAAATATAAAATGAACCACGACCTGAGAGAAGTTCACCTACTACAAGAGGATGTATGTAATTAGTTCAACGGTTTATTTTCATAAGTTGTATGTAAACTCAAAACTCTGAAGGAGAAATAATTTTAAAATATAAATTTAACATTTGCAAAATTATCCTCAGTGGAAATATAAAATGAACCACGACCTGAGAGAAGTTCACCTACTACAAGAGGATGTATGTAATTAGTTCAACGGTTTATTTTCATAAATTGTATGTAAACTCAAAACTCTGAAGGGGAAAATAATTTTAAAATATAAATTTAACATTTGCAAAATTATCCTCAGTGGAAATATAAAATGAACCACGACCTGAGAGAAGTTCACCTACTACAAGAGGATGTATGTAATTAGTTCAACGGTTTATTTTCATAAATTGTATGTAAACTCAAAACTCTGAAGGGGAAAATAATTTTAAAATATAAATTTAACATTTGCAAAATTATCCTCAGTGGAAATATAAAATGAACTACGACCTGAGAGAAGTTCACCTACTACAAGAGGGTGTATGTAATTAGTTCAACGGTTTATTTTCATAAGTTGTATGTAAACTCGAAACTTTGAAGGAGAAAATAATTTAAAAATAGAAATTTAACATTTGCAAAATTATCCTCAGTGGAAATATAAAATGAACCACGACCTGTAAAAAAAACTCGACATGCACAAGAGAGAAGTTCACCTACTACAAGAGCGTGTATGCAAATTGTTCGGTTGCGTAATATTGTTTATTTTTGTTTTGTTCGTGAATAATTTGTAGGTTAGATATTATGTTTGCGTAGTTATGGTTTATGGAAATGAGATGTTTAATGAAGTTTGATTGGGTGTTTTTGTTTGTGAGTATTTATTGGGAGCGTGTGTAAAAATGATTTCTCTATTTGACCCATGTAAAAACTGGAGCACGAACTACAAGTTAATTTGTAGACATCAGAAGAGTTGTATACCCTTGAGTCTTTGATTATGTTGTTGTGGTTTAAATTGTTTGTTGAGGGTGTAGTATAAGTAGACTATACTGTAATTGTAATTACGACGGGTGTTGGTAAGTTTATGGGTTTTGGGTGATGAGTAAGTCAGCTTTCTACTTCTCTATCATTTTAGTATCGATGTAAGCCAAACATAGTGTTTATGCAGACCAATACGTATAGCTGCGAGACTCGGCAAGTAGTGAGTTTTCGGCCTCCTTATTATTATACATGTCAAGTAAGCCCCTGCGTCAATATATTTGGAACGCGATTCTATTTACTGGTAATGTGACTACAAGTTCCACATATTTATTTGAATATACTCTATACTTATTTAAATACATAAGCTTTTTGTGAATTAAGAGCTCATGAGATGTAGTTAGTGTGTGAATAGAAAACATTTTGAAGAGCCAGTAACAATAAATGTGCTGTGTATAATAAGTTATAGTACATGCACAAATATTCACAAAATGATTAAAAGTACTAAGTTGCTACATCGCTTTGAATTACTTTTGTCTCAAGTTTTCATTTAGTCACTGTGAAACGAGTAAAAGCCAGGTTGCTAACTAACCATATATTTGATGTCAGAAGTATCTCAGGAATTTCATCTGATACCTACGTCCTTCGCGTCCTGCATTCCCGTCGTATGTGACACGCAAAGAATAGTAAAATATTTTTAACCAGGAACGCAACGAAAGTGAAAGGAACGACTAAAAATCGATTATTCTTTCATTAGTATTCATTAAAATGCGATCAAATAAAATGATATATACAAAGCGTAAGTATAGCGTAAACGTAGGCCTTCAGGATAATAAAAATATCAAACACAAAATTTAAATACTATTGAAAAAACGTAACAGTATAATTGTTGTAAGATATTTTATTGCTTGTTTGTTTGCTTATTAAATATATTTTAATTATAGATTTAATAAATTATGAAAATATTTCTGTAATGAAATTCAAATACTGGTTTTGTAACAATAAGGTGCTTTAAAAATAACCATTTCAGGAACAAAATATTCCAATAAATGTCACATAAATGAGAATGGAAATATTATTCAACAACGAATCACAAGATTTTTCAATTGCCATATTTCATCTGAGGTGACAGATTGAATGGTTTATCGCTAATTGGCTGAGTATGGAATTTGGGCATTGTTTTACAACACATAGCCAGCTCATGGAAAGTTTTTTGTAAAATTTTTCATTTGTTTTTGTATTTATGTTCGATATTATTCTTCCGATACACAATTGTTGTTCATATTACGACATATGTTATGATTATATCTATTTATCTTAATTTTAACCTGTAGTATTATGAAGGTCGGCTTTTCACAGGTTTTTTTACAAAACTAGAATGAAATGAGAGTGATTAAAGCAGAACTAAGGAATATTTAGGCATAAGAGATTAAATATTGTTGTATGATGCTGGTATAAACTTTATAGCATAAGTAAAGGTACAAAATAATTTGTCAATTTCTTCGGCAGACGAACCAACGAATTTTTATCAAAGCAAAAGCAACGTTTAATCAAAGGATCGATCGGCTTCTAAGATACAGAACTGCGACCACTACAGGATCTCGAACAGACATTTCAAAGAACTCAATTTATTTTTCGATTGTGAAACCATCTTCTTGAGATGATATTTTGTTCCTCGTCATATATGAGAGAATTGTTGAGAATTATTACATAATATTAGCAGGGTCTCTTAACTGCTTATTTGCATAAAAGGAATTTCATGAAAACAATATCTGTTATTTTGTAGATTTTAACGTTGCCACGATTTAAATTCTGTAACGTTTCTCAAAAGGATGGTGACACCTAATAAAACTGATTCGTACGTTTTTTCATGTTTTTAGAATGAATAAAGAGTTTTATCATTATGTCTTATAAATAACAAGAAACGTATATAACATATGTTAATTTACACACAATTTGCAAATTCAAGAATCCTATTTTTAGCTATTTACTTATATTTATCTGTCCTATGAATGTTAAGTTATCCTAATATTATAGTTACATTTAAAACCTGTCATCTTTGCGTTGGTCACACTTTACCAGACTGCTCGTAGCGACGTAGTTCTAATACTAACACAGTTTAAACATGTTCACGGGAAAAGTAACAGTATGAAATAGAATAATGATTGCTTGATTTCATAATTCTGTGTTTAGATATGGCTCACTTAGAAAAACGATAATTTTAGAATATATCAATTTTTTTTAGAAAATAACAAAAATAAGCAACATATTTGTACTTTAAAAATTGTAACTAGTCCTGCTTATACAAACCAGAAATAAATTATAAATATGTATGATCCTCTTTTATTTCAAGTAATTGCATTAAACAGCTGAGACAATGATAAATAAGTAACAATAACCCTTGCTACAAATATTTAAACGCCCTTGATGTACATTTCGCCAACACAGTTATTGTCATCAGAAGGTTACAAACATACTAAGACTAAAAAGAAAAAGTACACCTAAAACCGCGATGGGCTACTCCCACTCCACCGCCCAGCAACCAGTATGTTGACCTGTACCAGCGCTGCAAGTTAAGCAAGACCACACCCACCACCAGCTGAAACAAGACAAAACGTTTCTTCACATTGCCCCAAGAACACTTTAGTAAATATTTTAGTACAGTTCCAAAGAGCTGAGTATTGTTTATGTAAGTTACATATTACCCGGGATTTGATTATATCATGAGTAACCATTATGTTTTAATGTAGAATAGTATTTTACGTAATTTAAATTCAATAAATGTTGAATTATATTGGAAATTAATTTCCAATGTTTTTTTCTCCAGAAAAGAAGTAGCTTGATCAATAGTCTGCTAATTATATTAGTAGGACAGGGGTTGGATTAAATTAGAAATGCAAACCTTAGGCTACAACCGGACATTAGGTCATGCCTAGTAGAATATTATTCCCAAATTGGTTTTGAACGAAGTTATTTTTTCAGATTATTACTAGCATACAGGTTAGGTTAATTTAGTTAGGTAGTTAGTTAGGCTTTTATTTAGGTTAATTTATGTTACGAAATTAACAAAATATGGATAAAATAATAGCCAAGATACAAAAAGATGGTTGGTTTCATATGTCTTTTCTTATTTTATTCTCATAGAAATGAGGTTTTTATTTAAAATAATTTAGTAAAAACAATCTTTACACCGTACAGATTGGGAAGCCTTTAAAAACGGAGGATTATTAAACAGAATGATTACTTTAAACGCGAATGTGATTACACTTTTCGAAATCATTATTTTTAGATTTTGAAGTTAGAACTTCAGATAATTTATAAACGAATGGATGTAAAAGGAGAAATTAAGTTAGTGTTATTGTGCAGAAACGAAGTGGTAGCTTGATTGAAAGTCTCTTAATTATAGCCTCGGAATTAGTATAAAGGTTGTAGGGGGGATTAAATCCAACCCCTAGATTTAAACTGTATGTATAGACATTGGATCAGGTCAAATTGATCGTTTTGTTTTCGTTCTAATGTAATTAATGCAGTCCTGAAATGAAAATTGACTTCTCAGCCGTGTTTGCAGGATGACGTGAAATATAATCAGATGAGAAATGAGTAATTTACAGTATAGAATATTACATTCTTGATCCTTGAGGTTTTGGATTTTTGTGAGTAATGTGTGTAAATTTTACCTAGCAATATAAACGTTTAGGCACAAACGCATAAAACTGACAGCTTTTGTAGCGCACACATATTTCTGGACGTAGTTCACTACGTTTTTATGCCTGATGATAAATTATTTGCATCTTTTTTCTTTCCACGTATTTTATGAATTTATAAAATATCTATTTTTTTCCATAATAAACTTGATCAAACCCTATTATAGCACAACTGTATTTTCCGAATTACACAAATCCTGGCTGACCTTTGGTAAAACACCTTCTGACTGATCATTCCCATACCATTTTCACTGTCATTTTTTAGTCATACTATCTTCAGCTGATCCTTCGCCATAGTATCTTTGGCTGAACCTTCGACATGGTTTCTCCAAAGGGATTTTTAATAATTTTATCTCAGGCTGATCTTTCATCATAGTATTTATGGCTTATCCTTCATCATTGCATCTCCGGCTGATCTTTCGTCATAGTATCTCCGGCTCATCCTTCGTCATAGTATCTCTGGGTGATCTTTTTCATAGTATTTCTGATTGATCATTCATTGTCTAACTCCGGCTGATCTTACGTTATAAGAATCTCGGGTCATCCCTCATCATATTACCATGGGCAGTTCTTTCGTAGTAGTATCCCTGGCTGATCCTTCTTCTTGGTATCTTCAAAGTGATTTTTAGTCATATTATCTACGACTGTTTCTGCGTCATAATATTTCTGGCTGATCCTTCGTCATATATCTTCAGCTTATCGCTCGTCATAGTATCTCTAGCTGATCCTTCGTCTTTGTATCTCTGGGCGATCTTTGGTCATAGTATATCTGACTGATGCTAGACAAATATTTTTGGATATTGTCTTTTATGTTAAATTACACATTAGGGATTTTAACAGCATTACTACTGGTTACCAAACCTAGCTTCACTGTGATTAGAGAATGGTGCAATGTGCAATACATTATACTATTTTACAGAGTGAAAATACCAATTACTTTAAAGTTTATGGAATTAAAACCCAGTGTTAAGGACAAGAGTTTGTTGGATTTCAGGTATTTAGAGTCGCGTACGTGAAGAATAATAATTAGTCTCTAACGGGGTAGTAAAGACGAATTTACCTGTTACTCCTTCTTGAAAACAAAGACTATATACGTAGCATTATGGAAAGGGCATAAGGATACCTTTACAATACAAACAAGGGAGATTTATTACATTACTATATAATTGTCACTTAACTTCATAAAAGGAATTCAATGAAAACAAAATGAATCTATTATTTTGACGATTTTAACGATGTAACGATTTAAATTCTCTTACGATTTCAAAAAGGAAGGCGACACTTCCTTTCATAAAAAGCACAACTGCTGCATGTTCTGTTTATTCTATGTTAAAATATGGCTCACTTTAAACAACGGTGATTTCGGAATCTTATATAATTTTTTTTTTTAATTACAAAAAGAAGCAATAAAATTACACATTTACAACTTCAACTAGTCCGGCTTATACTAAGCAGAGATAAATTATAAATATTTATACTCCTCTTATATTTCACGTATTAAAGATTGTACTTGGCATTAATACAACTGAAACAAGACAAAAGTTTTTTTTAGATTGCCCTGAGAACATTTGAGTAAATATTTTAGTACAGCTCCAAAGAGCCGAGTGTTGCTTATATAAGTTAGATTTTAACCGAACTATGATTATATCACGAGTAACCATTATGTTTTAACGTAAAATAGTATTTCACGTAATTTAAATTCAATTAATGTTGAAATAAATGAATAAATACAATCAGAAATGAAGTACCTTGATTGGAAGTCGGCTAATTATATTAGAAGGTCAGGGATTGGATTAGAAATCCAGACTAAGATTAAGACTGAACATTAGATCAGGTTTGGTAAAATATTATTCCTAAATTCGTTTTGAACAAAGTTATTTTTTCATATTACTACTAACATACTGTAACATTATTTTAATCAATAAATTATTAATAATATTTTTTTCAAAGTTTTTTTCATATTATTACTAACACACCGTAAAATTATTTCAACCAATAAACTAATAATGTTACAACAGCATTCAGAAAACAAATCGGTGTAGATGTTCAAAGATAAATAGAGAAATAATTGCGATTTAGAATATTATTAATAAATAAGTACAGGAATAATTGGCAGAGGTATTAGAATTCCACAGGCCATTATATCGAATAGTGTAAAATGAAATACACCAGCTAACTGAGATGCCCGAAGAGGATTGCGGAGAAGGAAAAGAGTTGCTGGGCAACCCTAAGCGTACTTTCTTCTTCTCCGTATAAGCATCACTACGAGATGTAGCGATTCGAAGATATTTTGATTATTCTAAATTTTAAAGTTGTTCCTTTTTTTTAAAGAATGTGTTCATATAAAATTGTTTTTATTATGTTATTGCATTTAAATTATTGAAGTCTTACTATGCTACGCTCAGATCTGTCCAAATGGAAGATGGGTAAGCGGCATTCAGGAGGATGCTACGTTTAAGCACAACCTCATAACACTGACTGCTATTTTAGCGCAAAATTTAACATCATGTTTTTACTTTCCACGTACTTATGAATTAATAAAATTAAATATTGTTCATATAAACGTTTTAAAATTTTATCGAAGTACAACAGTTTTCTTCAAGTCACGCTGTACGTTTACAAGTCCTGGCTGACCTTTGGTATACCATCTCCTGACTGATTCTTCTCATACCGTCTCCAGCTGATTCTTAGTCATACTATCTCCAGCGGTTCTTAGTTATACTATCTCCAGCTGATTCTTAGTCATACTATCGCAAGCTGATCCTTCGTCATACTATCTCCAGTTGGTTCTTGGCCATACTATCTCCAGCTGATTCTTAGTCATACTTTCTCCAGATGATTCCTAGTCGTACTATCGCCAGCTAATACTTCGCCATAGTAACTATTTATTAGGAATATACTGTGAATACTTGAATTTAATAATAAATACACAAAAACCTCTTAACTACAAACTTTTTTAATTTCACCCTTATGTACATTTCTGATGTACGTCCTCTGATGTTTACTTGGTAACTGAAATGTACATAAGGGTAAACTAAAAAACGTTTGTGGTCAAGACGTTTTTGTGTATTTATTATTAAATTCAACCATTGTATATGCCTAATAAAAAGTAACACTATGGATTCTCGGTCTCAGGAATATAATAAATTCAAAAAGTTGAACTTGAGAGTTAACTTTTTGTTAGAAGATATTAAATTTCTTAGAGGATGGTTACTTGGTAACTGAGGGTAAAATATAGAAAGTTTATGGTTAAGAGGTTTGTGTGTATTTATTATTCGCCATAGTATCTCCAGCTAATCCTTTTCATAGTATTTCTGACTGATCCCTCGTCATAGTATCTCAAGTGAATTTTAGTCATATCATCTCTGGCTGATTCCTCGTCATGGTATCTCTGACTAATTCATCCCACCGCTAAGCTGACTCTTTCTCATCATGGTTTCTTAAGACGGGTTCTTAATAACAAAAGTGATACAAAGTAAATTTTAATACAAAAAAATCACACCGAGTATATTTAAAGTCTGTTTCTTATTGATTTTAAATCATCAAAGTCACCACTCTGTTGATTTAACCTAATAATAATTCTTTATAGTTTTAATAACATATTTGACTTGATCAACAGAGTAAATAAATAACAAACAATTAAATGTAATGGGTGATATTTATTTTATAATTAAATGCTAAATAAATAATGTTGAAAAGAAAGATTCTGAAAACTTAAATTTGAAAAAACCAATTAAAATAAAAGATTTTTTAAAAAATACCGAACTTTTAAATGAATTTATTAAATTTCTGTGATGTTAAGCAGAATTTTTAGTTGGAAGGTTCTATTCATTTTGTTACTCAAAGAGGAAAAGGTTGGAAGATATAAACTTTATGAATAATTAAGAAATATTTTGTATATAATATAGAAAAAGGACGTTTCAGTGATATGAGGCAAACAATTTTTGTTGTGAAAATTCATTTATGTTATTGTTCATTAGATATTATCGGAGTGACTATTTTTATTATACAATCGTTGTTTTGTGTAACAGGCATGACATTAACCAAATTCCGAAGGTCATCAAGTTCCGAGTCACAGATTCTACTGAACCGGATATTCCTCCTTTCAAACCTTTTAATAATAATTTGTTAAGGAATATCTTCTATTGCGGTTCAATGGTCCCACACTCACAGTGAGAGCCAAGGATTAAATGCATTTCATGGTTTTCATGAAATAACACTGAGTAAAAACGATCTATCAATCTTTAGAACATACAAATTTGGTACCGGAAAAAAAACAAAAGCAAAAACCTTTTTTCTGGAGTGTCTTACTTTGTCGCTTGACTTTGACGAATGAGCGAGCTTAATTTAATTAACGCTGTGAGAGCTCTTGATTATAACGGCAGCCGTCATGCCATTTTACTTGAAGACAATTGATCAAATTACATGCACACCTTTATATACAGTTGGCATACTTTCTATTTATGCAAACTAAACCGTTTCTAAAGGTAATATTTTTGTTAACTTATGGCACTTCACTTTTTTATTGCTAAAAACGAAGGAAATAAACTTCTTTGGAATTTCCAGCAATAAGTGAGGAGTGAATGAGTCGGTAGCCAGATAATCGGTACTTATAAAAAAACATTTTTGATTTGGTAAATAGTATAAAATTTAATTCATTTTTGTGGAATAAAAAAAAAACTGTTGTATGCATTTAGTATTGCGAAATGAAAAATAATCACATTCTATGTGAAAACAAGTTTTTGCACACAGTAACAAAAACGCCGGTATCTAACAAGGGTAGGCTTAAAAAAACATTTCAGAGTATGGGGATAAAGTGTAACGAACGGGTTGCCCATAAATTTAAGAAAGTCAACAGGGACGAAGATATCGCTAACATCTCTTTTTTTACTTCGACCTTTTTACAGGTTATGATAAAACCATTTTCAAATGCATATACTCAGAGATATCGTATATTTGATTGAGTTATGTTATAAATTATACACAATTTCACACAACAGCTGTTATATACTACTCGTAGGTAATGATTTCTCTGTATTTTGCTTAGTTAATTTATGTGTGAAATATATATCAGTTATCAGTTACTTATACTTTAGAAAACAATTAATATCATTTATTTGATTTTTTACAATTAGTAATTTTAAATTTATTGAAAGTATTCTTTAATTTAAATAACTAAAACCTCTTAAAAATAAAACTTTTTACTTAAATCCTTTACAAACAAGTTCATACCCTTTTAATAGGTTGTACATTTAAAAACGTAAATCTACAAAATAAACGTTCAATTTATGTGAGTGCAGAGTTAGCCAATTATTTAGAAAATCAGGAAGAAATAACAATACACATTTTCTTCTTATACGCACAATTTATAAGACTAGGATATAGTATTGCAAGGGATTATTTCTGTTATTAAGAGGAGAAACAAACCTATCCAGGATATCGCGTATGACGTCATTACGTCTGGGTATATAGGTCAAAGCTTAAAGATCAGCTACCTTGGATTAGAACGTTTGTATGTGCCACTGTACACATAACCGCTACACCTGTGAACTTTTATTACATTTCTGTGCATTTTAGACTAACTTAGTAGAATGTATCTATGATCTAAGTTGTAGGCTGTTTTATTTATTAGCTCTTTATGTTTGTGGTGTTGAAGTTGGACAAAAATAATTCGACAATCAAGTAAAGGCAGATGTATCACAAACCAGATATTTTGTTTAAGGGGGATTCGTGTTTTGAAGAAACCAGCAGCATTCTTTACTCCAATGCAAAAGTGTTAATATTAAATTCAATTTTATCATTTTTTAATTTTAAAATCTAGACACAAGTTACAAAACAAGTGAGTTAATTTTCTACTTAATTTATGCATTCCAATATATAGGATTAGTTATGAACATTAAAATCAATGAGCTATTAAATGAACATTAAATTGAAGCACTAGTAAAGGGAGGCCATTACTTAGGAAATCATATAAGTGGCTTTTAAACATCATAAATCATTTCTAAGGAGACATTTTTTACATTTTAAAAAACAAAATTCAACAGGGAAATATTGCGCCTGTGAGAGTTTTTGTAGGAACGTCATCCCGTATTACGGAGATTCTCTCAAGGACACAAGATAATCATTTATACGCTTGTCAGAAGTTTTGTTTTCAAATATGTAAGGCATCGTCAAACGAAATTCTCACATTCAAGTTTTTACAGGCATTTTATACTCATATGTTTTACCGGCTCTGATTTACTCTCAACTCGTACTAAATTTACAGCCCTGACCTCTTGAAATTTTATATTTGAATTTTTTCGTTCATGACTCACACCACTGGCCAGGTGCGAAACACGTCTGGTGAGAAACTTCAGTAAGTAGAGTTTTTTTTGTCAAGCGAAACATTAATTAAACCTTAAAATAGTTTTAGGCGGTTAATGGTAAAAATACACTTTCTTATACTTTTGAGGGTGCCTAACCCCCAAACCAGTATCTCGCAAAATATATTAAAACTGTATGAAGGAGCACAGATAATTACTTCAAGAAATAAAACTATTATATTTAAAGGCTCTACTCAAAGTTATGTACAATCACGTTTGAGTCATGAACTAAGAACATAGGTAGCACAGTCATTGCCAACACAACTGGGAATGCTTTAGGACAATCACGGTATTTTAAATTCACAAAATTATGTAATTCAATTTCAAGAATTACATTTATTTATTTATTTCAGCCAAGTTTCGAATCGTATCATGTAACATAGCTTAAAAATAAACGTTGACATAATAAATTTGTCCGAATAAAAAAATGTCACAGGTAAAAACAGGGGGAGCAAAAAGACGATCGTCCTCAGACTTTAACACAATTGGTGCATTGGTAACCACTTGTCAGTAAGTTGTTACTCTGTGTTTTTTGAAACATGGTTGGAAAGAATTGCTTAAAAGGTTTAATTTACAAATTACCCATAAAAGTAAACGAACGAATAAATACATACTGTGTATTTGAAAATTGAAACTCTTAGATATACATAGCAAGCAATATAGAAACAAATTATTGAAATCAATTCCTACTCAGGTCGACAAAGAAAATTATTTTAGTAGCAGTTACTTTTTATTTTATAATTACAATTAATACATACATATATATATATATATATATATATATATATATATATATATATATATATATATGTATATATACATACGACAGAATCTCAACATTAGGTGGCGAAATAAAAAGCGTATATGATTCCAATTTTCCATTTCCCTCTCAATACATTAGATGGTTTTAGACTAATATATGGAAAAGTAGGCTCAGTGTCAAAGTGCTAGATTTCAACATGTAGTTCCTCAGTTTGAATCCGATCTAGGCGTCAAATGTTTTAAATTAAAACTAATGAATAAATAATAATTGAAAAAAACCGAAATAACATATTTTATATCCAGTAGGCCTATAGGTTAACAAATTGTAATTGGCCATGATTGGAAGAATAAAATCGTATTTTATTAGCGATTGAAAATTTGTAGAAAGAGAGTGTGAGTTAATAGAAGGAAATGAAAAGTAGAACACAAATTTGGTTAGGCAATATTAACTACATTACGCAAAACATCTTTATGAATGCAAACAGTATCGAGGCAATTGTAAGGGTAAAAATGACTGCAATGATTTCTTTATGCTACTGATTCTTTTACATCTTTACTTAACCAGGTTAGTTGCGCAGTTCAAAGGAGCAAAATAATTAAATATGTTTAAAAAATATAACAAAAATTCAAGATAAGTATGTGTAAAAGTTATTTCAGAACAGAATGTAGGACTTTTTATCAGTGCTTGTATTTCTAGAGCGTGTATTTCATTGTACATCACAGCTTGTGACTTAAGAAGCCCTTTTGATCGACTCAGCATAAAAGTGTTCTTGAAAAACATTTATATGTTTAAATAGCCGGATATTCATGGAAAACAAAAGGTTATTTCTGAAGATAATTTGCAACAACAATTTCTAGTTTAGTTTTCAACGCGTTTAAAGTAAAAACAGCGTTAACACGTGTTTTACTAACTACCGCCAAGATTTAACTGAAGGAGTCAAATTAATATTTAATAATATTATTTAAAAACCTTGTCAGAGATTAAAGATAACCTGTGTAATAAGTCAAGCCATTGATCTCGGACACTCGGTGTCTGTGTTTGCTTGAAGGGAAATGGACATGAGCTGTTACAACACAAAACTACTGTAGTTACGTACTTTAATGTTTTGGCAAAATTAGGAACGAAAAAAAACAGGATATAAAGCTATATAGATAGTAGGATAAAAGGGCATAGTGAGTAAGTGTGTGTGTGTGCGTGAGAGAGAGAGAGAGAGAAAGAAAGATACTCTTTAAATATGCGCAAAGGGAAAGAGAGAGAGAGAGAGAGAGAGAGAGAGAGAGAGAGAGAGAGAGAAGGAGAGAGAAGAGAGAAAGAGAATCCTGCGTCAATGAATGAAATTATTTTTAAAATTTATAAATGTAACGTTTATTACTTGCAATTAGCATGAAGTAAAATAGCATAAAAATGAGGACGACCATGCAAAGTACAAATTGCAGCCATTAAGGTTTGCCTCTTGTCACTAAATGGAACAATTATTTAACGCTCTGCTCGCTAAAATATTGCACACCTGGATAACGTCCTACTTGCACCAGTTAGCAACCTACATAGTACACCCCACGTGAAAATATGTGAATAACTTTCAAGTTTCTGTACTGATAAATAACTGTCATTATACGTATCAAAATACTCATAGAGATAACAAATATCCTGTATATTTACGATATAATTTATTAGAAAATAAATTCTGTGAAATATTGTCTTATTTTGTCTTATTCTCTTTCACATTTAAGAGGAACAAATATGTACCTAAAGTTGGATTTAAAAGGAAAATATATATGCAAGATACATGTTCATAAATTGTTTCTACATGTATATAAATAAAAAAATATAGTTCTACTACATTACGTCTTAAAATTTAAATTCAAGATTGTTTACCAGAATTCTTTTCTATAAGATGAAATATTAATAACTAATACCGCAATGAACCACAGTATTTGTTGCATTGTTTTAATGTATAAGGATTATCTACCTATCTATCTATCTATCTATCTATCTATCTATGTATATATATATATATATATATATATATATATATATATATATATATATATATATGATACATGTACAAGTAAATGTGTACAGGCAATCATCTTTGATATGTAGGGGATTGTTTATTTATCACCTAGAATTCTCTTTAACAAGAAATATTCCACCATACATTTTATAAATCTAGCAGCATAACGTGACGAAGTAAAACTAAACAACTCCCAATTTTACAGGTTCCAGCTGAGGCAAGTGTGAGTCCTACAGAAGCTTTATGTAGCGTAAAACTAAGCGACACATACTAATCCAGCTTTATTTGGTCGCATCCTTTCCAGCAACATACTATCCTACCGCTACAGAAACACATAACGTATCAACTAACTGTTTTCTTAATAACTAATATTATTATTCGCACTTAATTTTTTTTGGTACACAACACCTATTTCTAAAGTTTTGGAACACAACAAGAATGATTTTTAATAGGTTTATTTACCTAAAACAGACTTTTACAAGACATCATCTATGCGACATAGATACCGTGTTGATCTTTACATGGTTTCTATACATGTTTGTTATTGCTGTAACATTGATACTATACACTAGATTATATAGACTTTGCGGCACTTTATTATGATCATCGTCTTTTTTAAGTTCTGCGTAGTCTCCCTTTTCTTCGGAATAAAATATAGCTTATTTAAAACATTCATTAAGAAAATCAATTTTATTATTTTACCTTTTCTTTCCATTTCCGTTAACTTATATTTGGTAGTCGACTTGTTCATATTCAATCGCTATGGGTATGAAAACTCTGTAAACTCCGCATCTGGCACTAAACTCGTTTAAATTACATGCTTTTCTGTCAGCTGTTTATAGAAAACACGATGTTATATCATTGAGTAAATAAAACGATACATATACTAAAATAAATATTATAGGCTTTTACAATTATGTATTTTATATTAGCTTAAAACTTATTATCACCCTACAAAATTTCTTGCAAAATACTGATGATTAGTGAGCCTTTGATATTTTTGTGGATTGGATGTTGCTTCTGCTGGAAGACAGATTTACTCAAGGCAATATCGATGGTACAACAATTATGCTAACATGGATTTTCTTGTTCCTCACTAAGCAATTCGCCTAAAGATTATTTCTTGCTATGTACGTTTTGATGCTATTTCCCTTTTTCGAAGGTGTTATTCCCTAGACTTTCAAACATCGTAAGGTTACGTTCAAAGAAAAAATCTTATATATGGTATTATGTTTACATTAATCGAACGATTTCTGTATATAATAAAACAACATAGCGTAAAAGTTCTATGAATGTTTTTACAAGTATCTTTAATTACTATTTCATATTTAAATGTTATTTCAATAGGTATGAAGATGCCTATTTTCTTTATCTTTGAATCTTAGTTATAGCCATGATTGTTCCAGTAAAGCAACAAAATGCTGAAAGGTAACTGAATCTGTAGTTTTTTGTATATTTTGGTGCCATATATTTCATGCTAATTTTTGAATGTATAATTAAGTGTATATATTATAGGTTCTTTGTTATAAATAGTTTTTAGAATCCAATTTTGATATTTGTTTTTGTTCACATCTTCTCATTATTTGTCGATAAATAGATTGTATACAAGTAATAAAAAAAAAATTAAGTCAGTTCCTACTGAGGTTACTAAAGTAAATTATTTTTTTACTTACCCTAGAGCACTATTTATGGTATTGTGTGGTAGCCATGACAGCAGTTTAAAGTTATACAATGGAGGTTTCGACGATAATCAGGTGAGGGAAAAATTCATATAGGCCTACATCCTTGAGAAGTATATATTTCTAGATATTAGAAAGTTGGTGCAGCGCTGGGAGACAGAAAACCCTGTTTTACAAATATTTTACTCAAGGAAATATCGATGGTACAACAATTATGGATTTTCTTTTTCCTCACTAAGCAATTCGCCTAAAGATTATTCCTTGCTATGCATATTAGTTTTGGTGCTATTACGCCTTTTCGAAGGCTCTATTTAGGGACTGTCAATCATCGTAAGATTACGTTCAAAGAAGCTTGTATATGATATTATGTTTACGAATACATTGTGTTTCTGCAAAGTAAGTAGGAAACCTGAAAACCATTTCACATCAACATGTGCAAGTCAACAACTATTAACCAGGCTATTAGCCACGTATTGTCTGCTTCAAAATGAAAACCTTTTTTATTAGAAAAAAAGTTTATAAAATTGTACTTTCGGTAAACAAAAATAAAACTTTAAAAAAATGAAACATGAAATAATCACTTTAAGGAGTCAACTTCAAGGGTTTCATATAATGTAGAACTATTACTTAAATAAATAAAACTAAATTCTAATGATAATATTTGATATTTACAGATAGGAAACGTTCAGCGTATATACATTTTATTTTAAGCATACAGAATGTTTACACAATATGTTACGGACTGTAAAACTCCATTTTTATAAATACATTCTAGATTTAAAGATAAATCAATTAACAATAAATTTAAGTAAGAATAGGCTGATACGATAAGATCAACTATAGTTTAAAAAAAATAATTTTAATGGGATTTTCTGATAGCATAGGCTCAAAAGAAATTCCTCTTCTTCCTTATATATTGGAAATTCTAGCTCCTTTAAAAGCTCTTTAGTTGACGAAATCACTAGGTGGTATTTTGTTTGTCATATGCCGTTATAGTGTCCTCTTGGTTCATCATTATGTAATGAGGTTGATATGGTGAAGTACAGACAATATTTTAATATTAAAAAAGGCAATTTTAAATTCCACTTTTAAAAAAGATGGGAAATAAAGAGATCAAATTTATTCTGTTTAAATAATAACAATCTATAATAATCATGAAAAATTAGGAACACAATAAAGCCCGAAACTAATCCAATGGTTGCGAGCTTAATTACCGCCGGCCGCCGCTTCCAATAATATATCTCACTTTTACAATTATATTCTCCCTCACTTCATTAGACATGTTATGCGATAGAACCGAGGTTATTTTTCATTTATTACAACCCCGAATACAGGGCGGAACTACACGAAATGTTCTCATCAATATCGTTCAACTATTAACAATATTACCAGTTTAAATTCAGCCACAAAATAAATAACGCACATTTACAGATAATTTCATGTAAATATTTCCATTTAATTGTAATTAAAATTTGTCTACTTCTCTATTTAAACAAAAAATAAAGTAGTCTAAATATAAATCTTTTCTCACACGTCTCTCCTACATAATTACAGTTTTGCTATCTTAATATGACTTATACCAATTTATAGGGGCCTACTGAAGTTTGTAACAAAGTAATAATTCCCTATAACATTAAAGTTTCCACCCTACAGAGTAGTTGTATATAATATTGCATTTGGCATAGCGATCGCTAAATTGTCGTTGGCAAATGGTTTCTTACTCACAAATGTTGACCTATCTTATGAACATATATTATTCATAGGACAACATATCTTACTCATGTCAATATTTCTAATTATTTAAAGGAAATTCTATGTTTGTTCAACAAGAATCGTTTTACGTGGTAAAGCGTGACCATAACCTAGCGAACCATAACTTCCCTCAGTCTCAATTCCAGCAGACCATTATAGAACACGAAGTTATGCAAAAGAGGTTAGAGGAAAACACCATACACGCTTTTTACTGTAAAAGTGTATAATTATTGTAAAGATTATTATTGCGTAGGTCTATATTTGATTGGCAACACAGAATGTTATTATTTAGTCATGCCTTTCCATCCCTTTTAGGGTTCGTAATAAAGTAACCGGTGCCATTAAAAACACAAACAAGTCCTTTCTCTTTGCAAAACAAATTTCTATGAGTTTGGCCTTCTTCTTCTAGAACCATAGCTGTATATAAACTATGTTGACATTAAAGCATCAAATAAATCACCATTGAAGCTACTAAAAACATTTTCCACAATGATATATTTGTATTCAATTCATCGAATTGATTTTACCTATATTTTCATTTGAGAAATAATGTGTTGTTGATGAAGACTGATGCGACAAGTAAATAAACAAAAATAAAGTCAACAAAAATGTTTTTTATTTCCACACGTTATTACGCAAGCTGTGAATGTTACACCTGAGGATATACCCTCCCTCAAGAAGTTGGTTTCACAGCCGGAAAATAAATTGGGTCCTTTCATAGATCGGTTTGAGTTGCTGTGGTAGCAGTTCGACACCCTAAAGGAATAACGATCCTTGATTAAGCCTTTACCTTAGCACAGGTTTCTCGGTGCGTAGGATTAAATACTAATATATTCTATCACACTCTCTGTGCCAAAACTTGTATTCAATTGTTATTGTCGAACCAAACTAAACTTTCAATGTGATAATTCGTGAGTAAAAACCTTGGCAGTTAAAACTTATCTTTTAACTACGAAATTTTTAAATATCGAATACAAACCAACGTTTATAAAAATGCTCAATATTCTCATTATTAACAATCAAACTAAAAACGATTTAGATTAAATTCGCCTGAAACATAGACTTCACACAAGTTTAGAAAAATATACAGTTAAATCTTTGATTTAACTGAAATTAAAGTTTTTGTTTCTTTTTATTTCATGTAATAACAAAGGAGGATATTAATATATGCAAACACTCCTCCACTCTCTCCTACACATAACTTTCTTATTCATATCTTATTTGATTTAAATTGTATTCGTTTTAAAACCGAAGTTAGCCATGTGTGGTGTATACAACATTGCAGTCGGTACCGCAATCACTATTCTAATTAAACGATGGCAAAATAACTTGTATGAGTTACGCCTCTACCTTAATCCTACTAGTACTCACAACCCAAAATGAATGATAGTCCTAAAACTGTATATATGTATACGAATTCACAAAGTGAATTCTGCCAAAAAAATAATCAAGTTTTGTAAAACTAAGAAACCATGGTACAAGACCAAGTTACAAAATTATTTTAGTAGTGCTATACATTTTCAATAGGCTTATCAGTTTAAGGGCACATTAGAGCGCTTTGAAACTAAGTAGAAAACTGCTGAACCGTTATTGGAAAGTTACTAGCTAATAAGTTACAAGACATATAAGCAACTGTATAAAGTTTTAAATATGGGCTTGTGAATGTCTTAAACGTCTGTAGAGGGGAGAGATTTGGTAAAAAAGTTAAAGTCAAGTTATTTAGTAGATCGGAGACGAATACTGGATTTGGTGGGAGCTGTCGTAGTATAACGGTCCCAACAAGTGAAAACGTATAAGAAAAATTTAAAATAATTTTAAAAAATAAGAACAGCAACAAGATTTCGATATTTAAAAAATAATTTGAATTTTCTTTTTTCGTCTTAAAATTTAAAGGTAAAGTTATTTTGAAAGAGACGCGTTGTAATTTCGCAGCAGCAAAAGTCATGTTTATTTATGTCAAACGCCAAATTTCACCTAGAAACATAATTACATTCCATTGCGGTCAGCGGAAGAAATCTGAGAGAATATCAAGATATGAAAAAATCGCAAATCGCACCCAAAGTATCTGTTAGAGGGATTGAAATGAAAATACATTATTTGTACATAAAGAATACGAAGGTGGGAAGATAGAACACTAGCCATCAAACGATTTGGATCAATTGCTGATTGGTTATAATACTTGCAGAGTAAGGATATCAAAAACCGCTAGCTGAAGGGGTGCTAACTAAGGCTAGGAGGTGTGGAAACAACACGGTAGAAGGGGACATGTCTGGCGTGACTTAAAACTGTGAGTGATGAATTGAAAATGTGCGGCTAAAGACTAGTGGTGACGACAAAATATAGAATTCGTATTTTCCCGGATGAAGGTGGTGGGGTACTCCCCCTAAAATTAAACATTTAATATCTGTTTTCAAAATGCTTTCTGATTTCAAAATTTAAAAACATCCGTGTCGCAAAATTGTTACATGAATGCTAAACTATGAAAATAAATTTAAAGGCAAAATGAACTGTAAGCAAGTAGGCGGAAAGTGGGTTTGTAACGCCAAAATAAATATCGTGAACAGTGGAATAAAGTTTAAAATTTAAATAACATTTTAGTAAAGTAACATTTATAAATTTATTAACGAAAAGTAAAGGCGAAAATACGAACATTATACAAAAGCCTTTTTAAAATTCATATAGAAGTACGATCTGACTAAAACATAAACATCAAGATAAAGAAGACATCCAGTGCAGCAAAACCGAAAAGGACCTACAAGGAGCGAATACAAGGAAAGAGAGAGAGAGGGGCAATTCTACCCCATGACCAAGAACAGACTTAATCAAGGACCAAAACACCGAATCGAAGGCTAATCTAGGAGAGGATTCCCGTGAAAGTGAACCGGCAAAACAGCTTAGTACTGTTTTTTGTTGTTTTTAAATTTATAAATTTGGAATAATTAATTTTATTCGAGATTTAAAATCTTTTAAAAACTTTAAAAAGGAAAATTTTAAATTCAATTTTTTTAAATTTTCAAAGTTAATTTTAATTAAATATGAACTAGCTAAAAAGACTCTAGGAAATTTATTTTCATTCTAAAACTTTTTTAATGACTTCAATATGGCGAGATTTACAAAGTAAAGATACATTTCAAAATGGCTTTAACTGCAATTAATAAATGAAATACGAGTAATATGAAATTTTGGAAAATACGAATATAATTTCTCAGTTGATGTTTATGAACGTGTTTAGATTATAAGTCTGTTAGTTTTTAAAATGATATTATTTCGTGACTTTTTTTTATAAAATTGATGGGTTTTTTACAATTATTTTTTATGTGTAATGTTTTGATGATAAAAAATAATTAATAGAAATTAATTCAGTAAATTATTTTTGAAAGCGGATGAATTTATAAAAAAGGACTTGTGTAAAAAAATGTTAAAAAAATAATTTTGAAAGAAATAAATAAATTTAAAGATGATTTAAGAGTAGACTAAATTATGGTTTGTAGTATCACAAGATGAAATAATTTGGGAATGTTTGAAAATTAAATGTAAATGATTTAAATGTTACTAAATGCAAATAATTTTTTTATTAATAAATTTAAATTAGATTTTATGAATGTAAATGGGAGAATCCATTATAAATTTGAAATAAAATACATGAATAGTTATTGAAAGTTAAAAATTATCACATTAGTAAACAGAAAGAAATTTAAAACCAACCTTTGTTCAATATTGTATGTCTTTAGAGGTTATTATGTTTGTTTTTGATATATCTTTGTAGGTTGGATTTGGTAAATGTATTACAGGTTAGATTAAATAATTAACGTTAAAGATTAAAATATAGTAAATTTAAAAAAAAAATTGAGACAATTTTAAATTTAAATTTTAAAACAACTTATTTTATATAATGAAATAAAAAGTAAAATATCTGTACTAGGTAATATTTTATGTAAATAAAAATGGATGGTTTTTATTAACTTCCTGCTAAGAGTTAAATTTATTCTTCCACTAAACAAATTTCTTAAATAATCCTAGAATCTGGTTATTAAGCTGTGATGACGTTAAATAAAATCCCGAGATATAGTGACTGATATGGTTAAATATGAGAAGGTTTGGTTTTTAAAATAAAAGTGCAGTAACTGGTTCACTGGCAGAGTTTGGCACGCAGCGGTACAGGTTCTGGCTTGTGTCAGATCTGCTTGTACCAAATTTTATCTACGTCGGCTGTCGACAGGTAAGTGTGGATCCATAGGAAAACAACGGCCAAGAGTCTTCGTGCGCTGGGTAGGTAGACCATTGGGAGAAGAGTTGTAGTTCATTGATCAACCTATTTACTACTTATCTTTAAAAAAGTGTAGTGTAAGTTCCATGTAATCAGTAGGCTATAACAATCTCAAGGCAGAAGAACACATCGTTGTAAGAATCCAAACCAGAAGTTTAAAGTAGACTCTCTAATACACGACAACACAAACAGACATTTTTATAATAAACTTGAACCCAATCACAAAATTGATAAAATAATCTTCAATTTATTAATAAAACTAAATTAATAATAATTAATAGAATGAAAACAATGTTTGTTAATACATGTACCTTTTATGAAATTTTCCAGATTAGATATCTAAACCTAATACAGCTACTCCGAGAATATTATTAAAATATTTATAACTGTAAATTAATTGATAATTAATCTTATAAGAGTTCTTGTAAACCTTAATAAATTTCTTAAACAATCAGTAAAAGCATAAGAGTTTACTGAGTTTTGAAATAAATTTCAAATGTATCAAATAAAAATAAATTATCAAAATAATCATTTTGATACATTATAAATGTATCAAAATTATCAAATAAAAAGGTAAAGAATTGTTTAGTGTGAGACGAGATGAGTACTTCAACTGATCTTTTTGAAATGGTCTCCCATACATATTCCTAAATTCATAACACTTGAACAATATTCGAGAATAAGTTTAAAATATGAATTTTAAGCTTATTGTCTACAGACCATCATTGAAGATTATAAATCACGGTGAAGTCACATAAATAAAGATAATAAATTAAATTATTCTATTTCTACATGTTATTATAAAACTAGTAAATTGTATGACAGAGAATATAATCTCATTCCAAGAGGTTGTTTTCATAGTAGGAAAATAAATTGGGTCCTTTGAAAGATCGGCTCGAGATGCTGTGGTTGCAATTCGACATCCCATAGCTTAATTGATTTTTTAGTAAACCTCTCTCCCACACATGTCTGTAGGTTCATCTTCTGTAGAATTGCAAACATTTTTGTCGTCTATTCTGTTATAATTCTTAAACTAATCATGAATTTATAGCTGACAAAATTAAACTTACTATGCGTAAGTATCCTGCAAATCAGAGTAAATACTGAAACTCTGTTAAAATTATTTAACTCGATTTTTCTAACTGATAAGGAAATTTGTCTTATTACTTCCAAATCAGGTGAAAATACTATATATATATGTGTGTGTGTGTGTGTGTAGAATATGAAATAGGTTTTCCTGTTAGAATTATTTTCAAGGTTAAATAATATAGACTAATTACAGGAATAATTTATTAGAATAATATACTCAAAGCTTTTCGTTGGTTGACATTACCAACATCCTCAGGAATTGCTAAGAATGACAAAAGAACTCTCTCTCTCTCTCTCTCTCTCTCTCTCTCTCTCTCTATATATATATATATATATATATATATATATATATATATATATATATATATTTATATTTTAAAACTACATAGGTTATTTAAATACAAGAATATTTATTAATTTATATTGAAAGATTCTCGTTGGTAAACAGTACCAACATCATCAGGAATGAAAATTACAATAATCATTATTGTAATTTTCATTACTGATGATGTTGGTACTGCTTACCAACGAAAAGCTTTGAATATAAATTGTAAATAAATATTCTTGTATTTGAATAACCTATGTTGTTTTAAATATTAAACAAGAAAACGTATTATATATATATATATATATATATATATATATATATATATATATATATATATATATATTGAATATTAGAAAAATAAATACACGATATGTAAAAACAAGAAAATGTATTTTTTCATTACTTTATGACGTATTATTACTTATTGTTTAATGACGTAAAAACAGTTAAAATATTTTTCCAGTTCTAACGATGTTATTAATTTAGCTAATTATTGAGAGACCACTTGATATCTCACCTTAGAGGTGAAACCTGCTAATTACAGAAGCTTGTGGTTTATTAGATAAAATTTTATTTATTTATTTGATGTGGGATTTAAGTAGAATTTTCCTCTAGTGTGTGAGTTTAGGTTGGGATATTTATGTCCTAAAATTGTCATTTTTTTAAAGTACTTTGAAGTTTTATATTTGTAATTAAAAACTATCCATTTGGTATATAGTTTTTAAACATTTACAAATTTCAAATATTCAGTAAATAAAATTTATTTTATAAATCAAGTATGCTAAAATATCTAACTACCTATATACGAGTATAGTTTTATTAGTACCATGTAGATTTAGTTTGGTTTTTTGAAATTTTAATATAAATTTGTATTTGTAATGCTTTATAAAATCCTTGAATACTCATACCAAACCTATCTAAATAATAAAACAATGCAAATAAATATTACTGGATTTCTCTCTAGGTTCGCGTGACACGTTTGGAGAATTATCGTTTTGACGTTTAGGGTTAGGTTACCAAAGTAAAAATTAGATTCAACAATTTTATAATGATTTCGGAACAATAAAACTAAGATTTTGTAAAGTTCATTTTACAATATCAGATATGATGAGTTTTCTATTGCGCAGTGAATGTAATAATACTATGTCCAGAGTTATCCTGAATTTATAAAAGCAGGTAGCAAAGTTACGTATATCAGAACTATTTCCACGATTACCCTAAAACGACCACCTTCTTTTCAAAACTAGAACTTGGAGACTTGATTAGGGATACCGTTTGGAAGAAGAGATTCTAAAAAATCGAATACGTGCACTCGGCAAATTTATACTTTTCAAAGTAGCAATGGCTTCTTCTCTTTAACCGGCTCATATTTGAAGATTAATTTTATTTTTAATAATAACAGCTATAAATATCCTATAATACTAACAAAAAGCTGAATGTTTTCGATAAAAAGCATATATATAATTTATTTTTGTACCAGTCTTTAGAGAATAAATAGTCACTATTATAGTGCCAAAATATTCTTTAACTTCTCCAATTTAGTTCTTACTTTCGTCTATTACTTGCTACGTACTCTTTCTAAAACCCATGGAGCTCGTTTCCCATCTATAAAATCCATTATATCTGCCTACCTTTAAGCAGCTCGTTACAAGACAATGAAAATATGACCTCCAACTTTAAAGAGGGGAAAATCACACTAATACATCTGTCTTACTTGATAGATGCTGTTAAAAGATTAAGTGTTCTTCAAGAAAATTGGCTATTTATATCACAGCGCATTAAGGGGAGGATGGCAAATTTATGCAGACTCAATCTCTGCGATCAGCCTGTAGCCATATTGATATCACCGTTTCACGCCAAACTACCGGAAAGTTAAAGAACGAAAGCGAAGGAAGGAAGTGAGCGAGCCTAGCAACATACCATGTAACATTAAAAGACAGGTATCGGTGGCCCTTTTCCGCACTTTGACGGGGCACGACTACCTTCAAGCCCATCTACAAAGAATCGGCCTAGCAGATGACGACTCCTGCCCCTTGTGACAAGTAGGAAAAATGGACGGAGAACATCTCTTCCTATGTCCCCAACTACAGTCAACACCGCAGAATATAGTCAGTATATATTGGGAGGCTCGACGTCGAATGGCAGAACAGCCACGGATTGGCGTTGGATAAAGTAAAGTAAGTAAGTGTTTTAAATCACGTATATTTTTTGGTGTAATGAACATTTTACACGGTTCATTGTTAAAATTGAGAGGTGTTTGGGTTATAAGGTTCGGAGGAGACTTTGAGAATAATTCTTACTCCAATGTAAAAGTCTGAAAATTAAATCTCACTTTATACAACTACACAAATTGACAAAGTGAATTAAATTTATACTAATACGTACATTACCAAATACATTTAAAATACATTCCCAATTTAAAAACTAGACCCTACAAAATGAACGTTCAATTTAAGTGCGTTCAATATACTGTGGTTTAATTTAATAATAAATACACAAAAACCTCCTAACCACAAACTTTCTTTATTTTACCCTTATGTACATTTCAGTTACCAAGTAACCATCCTCAGAGGGATAACATACAAAGACTGTATGTTCAGTATGTAGTACAGTCTTTGCATGTTATCCCTCTGACGATGGTTACTTGGTAACTGAAATGTACATAAGGGTAAAATAAAGAAAATTTGTGGTTAAGAGGTTTTTGTGTATTTATTAATAAATACTGTCCTTGCACAGGGCAGTACATTTCTAGGGAAGCAGCGGAAAAGCGTACGCCGTAACAAGTCATGCAATGTGCTATGTAATGGTATGTGAACAACACATGTGTCAACCAGCGAATTAGGCACTCAGACCATGGTCTGGCAAAGACTGAGTTATTTCAAAAAAATATGGAAACAAGGTTACACCATAATGTACGACTCACAAAACCAAAGAATTGTTTTGGATAGAAAGTTAAATTTATAATAAACTGAAAACCTTACAAGCTAGAGACATCGAGAAGGTTTGGAAGAAATTGAGTATAAAGGGGAAATAAACCTGTAAACAGTAATCTGTGAAACACGGGAAAGATGCAAAATTTCTACTTATTGATGTGACAGGTAGCCAATAAAAATTGAGTGGTGAACATTTATTTTGAGTTCAATAAGGAGTACCAACCTTTTCAAACAACTATGCTAAAATATGAGGGAAAATCTGTAACTTACTTCTTTCTGTACAGCATTTAATATGAGAGAATGAAGAAAACGTTGTCGGACTTTCTTAACTGAGGAAAAAAGGTTTTACTTTTCTTTAGAATAAAATGTTTTTCTCGGTAAATTGAAAAAAAGTATTTAAAAACATATTTTACCGATTAAAATAAATTTACAAATAACAGTTTTTTAATTACTATTGCATGAAATTAAGAATGTAACAATCATAAAATAACAGCAATATAAACAAATTTGCATATCTTATGAATAGTGTTATAGAATAAACAAAAGAAAACAAAAAAATCTAGATTTCCTTTGACCCAGATTGTTACCGTGCTACCAATAGTAAAGGAATTAAAAAATTGAATTGTCAAGAGGAAGTAGTATATATTCAGAAACTGTGCCTAGCGACACTGGGTGTAGAAATAAATTAGATTCTAGCTAGTTTGCCAAGAAAGGCTTATTGCTTTTGTTGTTATGCTCTAAAATTATTACTTTGTATTCATGTATTACAATTTCCTAATGTAAATTTGTTTCGTTCTAGGAAACATTTTTGGTTTTGTAACCGTGCCTCGCCACTGTATACACTTTATATCCTTGAACGCTTACGAAGGGACTGGCTAAGATTTGTTCTTTTCATTATATACATTAGTATATGCATTACTATATACATAGTTACGTACATTATTGTATACATGTATCATTTTCCCTAATTATGTCAGTATACCAAACAATACATTTATGTCAGGCTTCATTGAACCTACATTTATTAAGTTCTTAAGAAAATGGTAAGGATAACACTATCTAACCGCTAAACATACTTACCAATGAAGAATATTCTATTTTTGAATAACGTTACTAACATTAAAAACTATTTGTGATTAAATTAAATGCAAAAACAGATTTATAATGTATGTTTTTAATATCAACTCCTACAATGTAAACAATGTAAAATATAACACATATAATATATAAAATAACCTTGTCAAATGATAAAAACTCTATTAAGCTAATTTTCTTTGGATTTCTTACTAGCTCGAAACGTATTAAATGACTTTTCAGGTTCCCTGCATACTTTGCAGGAATACAATGAATTAGTTTTTTAAAAATTACCTTGAAATTCAAAATAAATATTTCTGTAATTTTTATTCCAGAATGAAATGCTTATAATGTTACTCTAAGCTTAGCATATTACGACTTTTCACAAATTGTGAGATTAACAATTGTAAATTGTGCGCTCCTTGGATCGTCACAGCGTAAAATAGTTAGTTTGAAACATTTTAACTTGTTTAAATAAGCCAATACTTTCGCAAGACGAGAGTTGTAGGGTTATAAGGCAACTTATATTTTCCGTTCTAGTTGTAAAAGACTATTATAGAACCTATCTGTCTTTACTTCGTGTATTTATAGCTGGCTGCGCTTTTATTGTATGTGTAGGCCTAAAAGGTTTTTCAGTTACTCAGACCTCTATGTAACAAGAGACCTTGGCATAGTGAATGAGATTATTTAAAAAAAAAACTCCAACTGAATATTAAATTAAAATTCCTGAATACCTAAGAATGTGTCAACATATTCAAGACATTTCAGAAGTAAAACACCTAGGCAGGTTGCTCTTATGGTTATGTCGAGTGACGAGGCCTTGTTCCGTGACTGTAACAATGAATTGCTTTGGTACTCACGCATACAGTCTCTGGAATAATTTAAAATAATATATTAACAAAATGATTACACCCTATAAAATCAAATAGGTTACCCGTTTATGTCACCAACATGTTTTGTAAAATGATTAATCAAAAACAACAAGATATTTACGAAGGAGACTAAATGTGAGGAGGGAGTTTTCAAGACAAGAACCAGATAAGAAAGAGGTCATCAGTATAAGGTTATATACACAATAATATTAACTTAATTACACTTTATTACATAATAAAGTACATTAAATGGACATAGTACATAATAATTAATACTCAAAATTCAAAAAAAAGAACCTAAGAGAAATAAATCACTAAGGCTAATTGAATTAATATTTAACTTTTCAAAATTGGTTCTCTGTTCAACAGTTTGCATGAAATGGAGAAAAATTATATAATTGAATAAAACATGTTCAATATGGCTTTATTCATTAAAAAACGATATGTATTTTTTATTGGTTATATCGAAGAATATGATTATAATTGAATTTAAGTTGATGTGATTCAATAAGTATAACCAAATGATAAGGTTAATTATACTTTTGAGTAAATCCTTGCAGTTTCGCATATGTTTGTTTTGATTTCTTTAATACACATTGGAGGTAAATTTAAATTATTTAGTTGTAATATACAAGATATCATGATATGTTGGGAATTATTAAGCTTTGTGGGTATAATGAATAGAGTGTATACGAGTAAACTCCGGTTTAGGTTAAATGGATACCAGATAGTGTGGACAAATTGTAGGTTGAATATACTGTAATTTTTAATGTGTAATGTTATAGGAAAATAAATAATAATTTATTATAAAAATGTATACATGCTTTTTATTTTCAATATAAAAACAAGGTTCGTTCTTAAATTAAATAATTTGGTACTTGTAAACAACAGGAAATTGAATGATAAAAATCACTGTAGACAGAGTTTTATTCATACTTTTATCATTATAATAATTGTAAACAAAGGGAAGAAATATGATAAAGAAGATAAGTGAATGTGAAAGCATTTAGCCTATATTTTGAAAACTAGGATAATTAACCTTGAAATAAACTAGGATAGTTAACCTCAATTTAAATGTTTTGTAAACTTTTATTTCAATTTTCTCATTTATTTTCAAAATTCAACTCAATGTGAACTTTGGCCAAAAAACTATTACTGGAATTATAGGCCTATACATAAATTGCATTGCATTTATTTAATAATTAATAATGTATTTTTTATAATTGGTTTAACCCTTCAATGCATGATTTTTTATTTTGAGACAAAAAAATTACCAGCATTAACATTTAGTGAGTATAAAAGGGGAAAAATGTTTAAAAAAATATACTTTTAATATTAATGTATTTAAATGATAATTTATTGATTGTAGCTGATCAGCTACATCATGCATTTACACATACCCGCTACTATCTCATTGATCTTAATACTACCTTATTACTGAGCCAGTTATTATAACTTTTTTTATACTCTCACTAACACATATTTATAGGAACAGCTAAAAACTAATAACAGTGTAAAATTAAACCTTATGTCTCGACAAAAGTACAGTTATTATGATATTTTTCGTTCACACACACACGCACGAGTGTTGTGACTGTGTTCATATTTTATATGATTAATTATGTCTTATGGAATGTTTCAAAACAGTTCTTCTTCTTATGGTAACATAATGCAATTCTTCACTTTTTGCACTGTACCCAAGAAAATCCCTTACAAGCAGGTATTTTGCACCTCTGCCTCACTTCCAGATACAATGGGAGGTGACCAACCTCATCTTGCCTTACATCTCTTGGAGGTTCATGTGCTGCAAGCCCCTTTGTTTTTTTCATTTGTATTCTAGGTCATTACTCGGTCTTCCCCTTTTTGAACAGACAACCCCAGAACGACACAAACACTGAGCAACCCCTAATCGAAATTGGGAAAGTTCCATGGTGTTTGAGTTACCCTTGTTCTCTGCTACTTTTCTATATAGAATATAGAAGTTCACTATTCCCATTTCTAAAAGATTATAAAATAATCTAAGATACCATTTTCTAGATCTCATTAGAATTTTGTGTCTATCCATGATGCTGTCAAACAAATCGACTCCTCCCATGTATTTATTATACAGTTTTATTAGTTCCGGACAGGAGATGGTTACTCTAGATTTTGTTTTCCGGTCATATCTGCTTTATTCTTCAAATGGTTGTCCAGCTAGAGTAAAAAGCAACATAACAGTTTTACTGTTCTTCCATACTAGCCCCTAAATCTTCCTTCCCTGACATTATTTTTTCTGGAGCATTTTCATCTTCACTGAAAATGTCAAAATCATAAGCAACAACTTGTACCCATATTTATAAGGTTTGTTTGG
Source organism: Prosapia bicincta (assembly GCA_036971475.1). Lineage (NCBI taxonomy): Eukaryota > Metazoa > Arthropoda > Insecta > Hemiptera > Cercopidae > Prosapia > Prosapia bicincta. The sequence continues at coordinate 43,644,682 of JBAIZL010000005.1, read as the reverse complement.
CATATATTGTTGCATATATATGAAGTTGCATTTCAAATACATTTTGATTGTAGTTCAGGAGAAACTAAATGTTTTTTTTCCAAACAGAATTCCTAATATCAGATGTAGTAGTCCTAGCTGGGACAGACGTATCATTATTTTTACTATTAGAAAAACCACTTGAACTGGTAAATGGAATATATGTATTATTACTTTGGATGGGTGAAATGGTTCTCGTATCTGCTGCTAATGTAACTGAATCACTTTGTAAAACTTGTTGAATTTTGTTGGTACTTTGTTTATTTCGAATGAATTCACTATTACTTTCACTTTTATCACCTTCACTAACCACTGGAATACATTCTTTATCACCCATTGCATCATCAGATGTCCAGTCCAGATCACCTTCACTGTTTACTGGTACCTCCAACCACTCTAAAAGGTTTTCATCTTGACATGTTTAGGTTATGTTCTGATAAACCAAATTAGCACTAAATGCATGATGTAGCTGATAAGCTACAAATAATATATTGTACATAGCATCATAATTATGTAAGATTTATTAAAAAACAAAAACTACACCATAACTACATACCTCAGACAGGAAATATTATTTTTCAAAGATCCAAAATAGCACATATACACAACTAAACTCGCTGCAATTCTACTGACACCTGATGCACAGCTTCCCATGTGCGGCTTCACAAAACATTTGCAATAGCTTCATCCTGGCCGCGATGAGAACTCTTATATACTACTATAAAATAGTCTTAGTATGTATATGAAAAGCTACAATGTGCATTTAGATGAAATATTATTTAGAGAACAAATTATTAGGCAAAATATATGGTGTAGCTGATCAGCTACACCATGCATTGAAGGGTTAAATATTGTCGTCGAAGATAGATAACTGTGCAGAATTTCAGTTGCACAACTAAAATTGGATGGAAAATCCATATGATTATATGGTAATTTTTTTATGAGTATTCACAATCTTGTATTTAAAAATAATCTATATGACAATAAACTTAGCTTATAAGGAATTGGTCACGATTGTGTTTTTAATTTATCTATCATGCACGATCTGATTAAATGCGTTAGGAAAATCCCTACCTAATCATCCTGGTTTTAGATAAAAAAGCAGGGACAAAAAAGGTTTTCCTTTTGGGAGCACTTTTACAGGACAGAAATATTTGGAGAAGCGAAATCAATTTCAGGCATTTTGTTCGTCTTTGGGTGTTGTGCATTAACTTATCGTCTCTTAGTGCATTAATATGTAATGACCTTGAAAAGGGGAAATACATAATTTTTTAAAAATATTAAATATGACAATTCAGCTTTAAAACTCAACTTCAAAGTTAGAAGGAAATAAAATATGGAACTTTGTTTGACTTGTAACAATGAAAATGTATGCAAATCATAAAGAGTTATAAACCCAGTAAAATCCGAAACTAATCGACTGATTGGGCTCTGGATTACCTCCAGCTACAGTTTCTAATGCTTCCCCTTGTAAAACATTAATTTCCCTTGCTTCAATAGACATGTTATATGATGGAATGAGGTTATCTTTTGTTTAGTAAAACCCAGTGATAAGCGAACAGTTACACGAAATGTTCCCTACAATATCGGTCGGAAATATACTTAAGATTACTACTCGAAAATATATTTAAAGCAAGAACAGTGAAAATGTCAGATAAATATATAACAAATTTTAAATAAAATTGGGTACATTGATAAATATTATGTGGCAATGAAGAGAGATATTTATGTTTGCAAATAGTCCACCTGTTTTTCATATTAGTTTTACATTCTTTATTTGGTTTAAAATGTTATAAAATTAGAGCGAATTATTGAGGCTTAATTTATACTATGTAGGGTGGTTTGTACAACATTGCAATCGGCACCACAATCGCTATTCCATGTCTGACGATTGAAACCGTGTCTTATTGCCACGATATCTACCTCGTCAATTCTTCACCAGGGTTGCGTCTCTTTACCCTTTTTCGATAATCGCAATTATTTGCTATCCTTTAAAGCTATTAAACTGCTTAAAACTACATAATTATATATATATATATATATATATATATATATATATATATATATATATATAATTCTGTATATATAATAGGGACCTATTATCAATAGGATATAATTATAATTACAATTAATAGTTATTAATAAGGTATATCCTTATCTTTAACTTTCGTTCAATTGCGGAGGTAAAGAATGTTCTCCTGGGTAGATATATGTATATTAATCACATTTATGTCTCACAATAACAGGAATGTAGGACGATAAGGAATTATATAACAAATGGAATAGTGTTTCCGATGATTAGGTGGTAACAAAACCTGTCTTTTACATTTCTATAGTGACTTAATGAAAACTCGAGAGAATTTTATTTCAGATTTCAGCAGTAACGAAAGTACTTGGTGTGTGTGTTGCGTGTGTGTGTGTGTGTGTGTGTGTGTGTGTGTGTGTGTGTGTGTGTGTGTGTGTGTGAGTGTGTGGGTGTGTGTGTGTGTGTTGTGTCTGTGTGTGGGCGTCTTTTCTGTCTAACATTTTACACCATCCTACGACTCATATTTCAACATTTATTGCTATTTTAACGGAAATGATATTTCACGAATATATATTTGGCAACGGAAACGAGATAGCTATCGTGGAGTACAATGGCGATAAACATATTTCTATTTAAAAGAAAGGTTTCAATTTTCAAAATCTTGCTTGTACAAACATTGTCTTGGGTAAGTGGACAAGGGTTTCATATAATTAAGCTTGAATGCAAATGGGTTGATTTACTTATTTCAATGTTAAACGGACCGTTAAGCCAAGTCGATTTCCGAGGATTAACTCTACACATAGACTTCTAAATGTAGAGTTCTATTTAGAGTTCACTGCTCGTTAATGAACATACTCTGTTACCAAACCAGTCTCTAAGCGCTGGTTATGCATTTTAAATACATAACATTTCTCCATATCCTTGACCAGCTTCATGTTATTTCCGCAAGGAAAGACTTGCATTTGATCTCCTTAAGTACTTCATACTCAAACTAGCTACATCCCTCAAAGATCGAGCAGAACGCTCCTCCCATCCACATTTTTCTGTAATAGACATTATATGTGTTAGTGAGTGTGTGGGTGTGTGTGAGTGAGTGAGTGTGTGTGTATGTGTGTATGAGTGTGTGTGTGTGTACGTGTGTGAGTGTGTGTGTACGTGTGTGAGTATGTGCGTGTGTGAGTGTGCGCGTGTGTGAGTGTGTGTGTGTGTGTGTGTGAGTGTGTGTGTGTGTGTGTGTGTGTGGGAGAGAACCTATAACTATACACCTACATCTAATCAAACTAAACAATTTGATTGCATTTATTAAATCAATAATATTTCCGTTAGGACTGAAACAAGTACTTGTTTATTATTTCAGTTAACAAAAGTAAAATATTTTCTTTCTAGGAATATACTAATAATTCGAGCAAAGCATATATCGTAACGTTTGTCAAAATAGTTGAAATATGTAATGACGGAAAAAAATGTAACTGGAATAAAGAAAAATATATTAATAATTCAGTATATATGTACGTTTTAGGAGATACAAAGTATTAGGTATATATTGTGATATTTCAAACAAAAAATAAAAACTTTCTACTTTAGTCATGAATAAAAGGGGTGATATAAGAGTTGTTGTAACATATCATCTAAATAAATTAGAAATACAGCGTCCAATGCGGATGTATGGGATGGTTGAAAACATATAAAAATTGACAATAGACAATCGACCTGGGTTACTGTAGTTTCATTTTAACGGCTTGGAAGATCGTTATGGTAAACTGAAGAAATTACTGACTGATAAATGAAATTAATGAAACCTTTTAATCATTAACAAAGTTTTATTTCTTGTAAATTCTTTTGCTCCTTTCTTATCTCCCAGAGAAGACAGTTATAGTTTTTGATCACTGACAACAGTACAACTGTGTTTTTATTCTTCGTATCTCTTTCTCTCCCTCCCCCTTTCTGTATATATATATATATATATATATATATATATATATATATATATATATATGTATATTTACACTCATAATCTTAATTGTATTTTTTAGGCATTGGGATTTAAAGGTATAAGTAGTAGCAATCTAGTTGCAAGTACCCGAGTGTACTTTATTTATGTTTAAAATTATATTTAGGTGTTAAATGTAGGCAGTAATATGTGTACATAGAATAAAGAAATAAAGATAACATTTTATTAAGCAAGGATAAGATCCAAGGCTATAAAATGATGTGAAAGGGGATCGCTGCTAGTTAAACTGGCAATTGTCAAGTTTACTACGTAATTACAGCATAAGGATAAAGAGCTGAGCAAAGCCATTAACAGCAGATGTCGCTATTTAGGATAATGGCGCCTCACCTTGACACCCAGCTTGATTTTATTTTGGCGCAATTCAGATCTGACATGATCTGCAAATAAAATTTCCATAGGCTTTTGTATATTGTAATTGTTTGTTTAACCTTCCTATTATTTTTATTTTCTAATACTTTTCTAACTAGTGTTAAAGAAGTGGTGCCTTAAAATTCGGCGTAATATGTCGCTATTGTTGGAACTAGAATTGTAATGAACATTGAACCATTAATAAAGAGGTGGTGACATTTACGGTAGAGTTATTGCAGAAGCAAAGTATTTTGTAATTCTATTAAAGTATTTAATCGAACACTCACTAAGATGTAAGAAGAGAAAGTTGTTTACATATGTGGGTTTGTGTTACACAGGAGTAGATATGAGCCCACTTTGGCGCGGACCACCCCTAACTGGCCCTGTACGTCACCTAGGACTATAGGAGTAGTTTTGGATGACGCATGAGGTCGATGCGGCCTTGATCCTAGCCTTGGGGGTGGGTTCGACCACGTTTATAGGAGTTTTACGAAAAAAATTAATTCTAACCCACTAACCTAAGCTAGCCAAATTGCATTTAACCTAACATATCCCCAGGTGCAGGGGTGATCTCAGCTACGTTCAGGACCTTCCCCGGGGGTAGCTCCGGGGGTAGATTCGGGGTGGGGGGTAGTTTTCGAAAAATTTTTGGAAAAATAAGTCTCGACTGATAGGGTGAGTATAGAGTGTATTATCGCTACGGTTGGGGGTGGTTTCACCTAGGGGTAGTTTTTAAATAAAATATGAAATTGCCAAAAATCGATCGGTTGGATCAAATGACCGTACGGGATATGTGTAGAGTCCAGTATGGACTGCTGCGGGGGTGGTTTCACCTAGGGGTAGTTTTTAAATAAAATATGAAATTGCCAAAAATCGATTGGTTGGATCAAATGACTGTATGTGGTATGTATAAAGTCCATTATGGACCGCTGTGGGGGCGGGTTCACCAGGGGGTTGTTTTCAGATTGCCAAAAATGATCGGGGTCCTAGGTAAAAGTCACCCAGGAGTCGTGCTCGAGGTAAAACCGCCTGAGATCCTGACCTTAGGTAAAGGCACCCAGGTGTCAGACCTTCGGTAGAGTCACCCTGGAGTCGTGCTCGAGGTAAGGCCACCTAGGAGCTGGGCCTCAGCTACAGCCAATCCGAAGCCATGCCCTAGGTAACCCCTGGAACCTGGCCTTAGGTAAAGTCACCCCGGAGTCATGCTCGAGGTAAGGCCACCCTGCAGCCGGGCCTTAGGTAAGGCTAACACGGAGCAAGGCCTCAGGTAAAAGCCATCCCGAGGCCTGCCCACAGGTATAGTAACCCGGAATCTGGCATGAAGTGGGGGTGGTAGAGACCGTTATCCACAGGCCAATGCCAATAAAGTCTGAGCCAGCTCGAATGTCTCTAAAAATAGAAGATCGAAAACATTATAGCAACAACAAAAACAAATGATATACAATTAATATTACACTTACCGTGCGACATCAATCAGGCGTCAGCCCTCGATCCGAGATACCCCATTGACCTCTCAAGATGTCGCTACGCTTGTCTTCTGCAGTTTTCACGGTGTTAGGACCGTCAACTGAATCAGTGAAGCCGATTCAATGCCCGCATTACAAGCCGGGGCAAGCAGAAGGCTTACCCCTTGGGGAGTAGCCCCAAACCAATGCTACGTCCAAGTGACTACCACTCCATGACAAAATGTAGTCTCCTGATAAAATTTTTTGAATTTTTAATTTTTAAATTTTTTTTGTATTTTTCTATTTTTAAGTCTTTATAAATTTTTAATCTGCTCCACACGTGAATACACTCAGGTTAACGGAAGAATTAACTTCACGCCGGTGACACAGACACACACAGGTTTACGGGAGAATTAACTCCGCGCCAGTGACCCAGACACACCCAGGTTCAACTACACACCAGTGACACACACACACACACGGGTTTACGGAAGAATTAACTCCACGCCAGTGACCCAGACAAACTTTGGTTTACGGAAGAATTAACTGCACGCCAGTGACCCAGACACACCTAGGTTTACGGAAGAATTAACTCCACGCCAGTGACACAGACAAACACACAGGTTTAACTACACGCCAGTGACACACACACACAGGTATACGGAAGAATTAACTCCACGCCAGTGACCCCAAAAACACAAGAATTATCTTGACCCAAGTGACACTACGCTAGGAGCAGATCGTAGTAATATTTAGCACTGCGTAGTGCGCATCTACAATCTACATCATTATTATGCTGAGGTAATATACATTTATAGTATTTACAAGAGACGTCGTGCTTCTCTTTAGGCAATTCACGTACATCGGTGTGAAACTGCCATAGAAATCTAGCCTTCTCCAAACCCTTTGTGAATATGGTGTCAAACGGTGCAAACATCTTTCGCATAGTGTCTTCGTCAAAAGGTATGCTACCTTCGTACCAGCCGATACGGTGATAGCGCGACTGTAACCAACGAGCAGACTTTTGCGCTGACTCCTTTAAATTGTGAAATCTGTAAGGCGGTTTGAATATTGTAACACTGTGATAGTGTTTGGCAACCACAGCCAGTTCCTTGATAATTTATTTACCCGCGTTGTCGATGAAAGCGTCAAACTCGACCACAGCCTGCATGTTTCAACCCGTCTGAGAGTACAAGCCGCAACTGAGACTAAATGCACACAAATCGGGTAATTTATCGCGTCGTCACAGATTACGTAATATTTTCAACAACACCCGACAGCAGGTTATAGACAATATGGGAATCGTGAATAATCAAGCAGTAACCGGAAGTATTAGTCGGAATATTGTCAGACGCCTCGATTTCGAGTCTCACATTTACAGGCCCTGATTTTATTGTATCGTTTTGTTTCAAACAATCGATTACAAAAATCGGTGCTTTCGCTTTAAAGGTAGACAAGTCTAGACACGGTGATAGCTCGCGTGAATAATAGGACTGTTGAAATCTAACGTACATGTCGTACAACAGGGCGGTGTCGCCGAGAATATTATCGTAGGGAATATTATCGTTGAGATACAATTTTACATCCGTTACCTTGCAACCGTCAAACTCTGAAGCGTTAGAATTAATCTTGTTTTTGCGATCCGTCTGCATAGCGAAAATTACGTAACGAGGTTTTTCCAGCTGCGAAGCGGTCTTTACAGTCCAAGTGAGATGCTTCGTAGCAGGTAAACCGGGGTATTCTATTAGTTCCCATTTACGGTGTGGCACGTGAACGATGACATCGCGTTCATTCATCTTCAAAAGGTTTAATTTTATCGGGTCGGCTACGGAGACGTGTGGAACTCGCCAATAGATAGTATTTATTTTCAAATCAATATCTGTCGCATATGAGCTAAGTATTGCGTTAAAATTTGAGGATGAACGCAAAAAGACGAGCTCCTGTTTCACGTTGACTACAATTCTATTGTAGTCCTCGAAAAAACCCATCAGCATACGCAACGGTATAACCACGTTGAACTCTTTGCAGTCGTTATCTGTTTTACCTACTCCTAGCTAAACGCAATTTCCGAGTTTATTTTTCTCGTTTTCGCGCAACGAAAGCAAGTTCTTGATGGTGGTCGTTATACCGACATTTCTGGTTCTGTCTATCTCGTTGCCTCCGATCTCGTATCTGATATAGTCGAAAAGAAAAGCTATAGCGTTATTTACCAAAGACACGTCAGCGGCCGCCTCTCCGTTTTTTGTAGCCTTCAGCGTACCTCTTATATGCAAAGTGCTCTGAAAAGGAATCGTAATGACATCTTGCTGATGAATGGGGATACGAATTTCATCGTTATTACCAAACGTAGCGGACTAGTATGGCCGATGAGTATGGTACTCCAGCCCGTTGAGGGTGTTGTCGTACTCGGCGCTAGAGTCGATAGCCAAAAGGTCCTCCATTGATCACTTTAAAACCCCAAGATCTGAGGAACCTAACGTTTCGCAGTGTTAACTGTGCCGTCGTGGACGTAAACTGCCGCCCTTCTTTTGGAAGCGCACGTTAAATATTAGACCCATCTTGGCGTCTTCGTAAAAGTAATCGTACGGAAATGACCTCTCCACGAAAGTCGATTGTATCACCGTTCTGATCTCTTAGACTTACGGTGATATTATGAATGACGCTCACGTTGACAGGTAAATATATTACGCTCTGCGGGACTTCTACAATCTTATAACCGGGCGGTACCTGCGGATAAAATTCGTTCAAAGTATGGCATTCTATGCCGTTTTGAAAAGATCCGGCGACCACATTGCAATCCACACGAGTCACGTTAACCCTGATGATATCTACCGGCCGATCAGAAGAGTGTCTTTGATTTGCCTCTAATGTCTTCTCACTGAAGCCCATAAGCTGGCCTATAGACGTGGCCTTGTCGAAAAAGATCGCGTGCGAACATTTTATCTCCACTTTGAGCGTGTTATTATTAGGTGTCAATACTAAAACAGTATCGTCCACTAGTTTCGATTTAATATACCTCTCAATATCGGATATTTCGTACGATCCGGTCGGTAATGAAATCGTGTGAATATCATTATCATCACCGTAATGAAAACGGTTGTTTACATTCTCAACGATGTTCGGTATCGAATTGTATGTTGCCAGATCGATAAAACTAATTTCCCACTCGCCTTTTGAAACATCAAGTGGCGGGAAAAAGTCACATGACAAAACAGGTGTGCGATCTGTTAGCACTATACTCATGATGTGAGAAACTTTAAACACAAATGACCGCAAACGACTGAGTTGTCTTTTTGATGCCTCCTGTAGTTATAGTGTACGTTGGCGTCTTCACCAAAATATCTGCTTAGCTCAATTGGCAGTCGCAGATTCCCGAAACTATCATAGTACTCTATAGAGTTACCTCTCTTTTTGTAACATACCCAATGGGTACCGGAGCCGGTTATACTATCCAAATTTACGATAGCCGATTCGTTTCTTAAAGGTCGTGCAGGTAATGTGTCTCTCATGTATACACCTCTGAACCATGGTATTTCCAGGGCTAAAGCGTATCTCTCCAGATCTATATTAGTCAACGGTCTAACGGGTATACAATCTATCGAAGTTTTTTTTCGTACATCTCTTCTTCCCGCGACCTTGTTCCTTGTACGGTTTCAAGTAAAGCCCTTTGCCTTGCAGACGTTTCAACAGCTGTTGAACGGTAGGCTGACGAGGACGACTTTTTTTACCCCCCCCCCCCCAAATGCCGTCTTGGCTTTCATTGCCGCCGCTACGGCCAAAGCGGCAGCGCGTTCACTGAGCGATGCGTCACCCGCTTTGACTCTGTCCCAAGCTTTCCCCGCTAGTATTCCGTCGGCTACGCGTCTGCTATCCGAATCGCTGTAATTGCTGTATGCGATATCGTGTTGTTTACAGGCCTCGTCCAACGGATTTATACCTTTATCACCTCGCGCCAGACGTTTCTTCAGTCTTGTTCCCGGTCCGCAATAATTGTACGAAGGTAAGTGTAACTCGACCGGTAGTAAATCGATGGCTTTATTCAAAACGCCAGACACTAGTTCGCGTCCCGTCTTTACGACTCCGCAATTACGACCAAAAGGTGTGTCCCGTTTGGCACCCATTCTACTAATGAACCGCAACAGTCACAGCGTCTACTTATAAAATGTGTCCTTCAAGATTGCATATAGCTCTCGGAGTCTAGCCTTCTTCATGCAACGTATTTTCAAAACATTGAAAATATCCTTTTCAACCGCCGTCACGGCCTCTAGAAATTCGTTGTACACAAATACCCGATTGTCGGCGGTGAAGAAATAAAGATTTCCGTCCATATATCTGAAACCGCCGCGCAAATCGTTTGGTAAACCGTGGTACAATGCGGTCATAGGCCCCTGATACAAACCGGTGTACCTACATTCATCGTATCTCATGACGTAGGCGTTGTCGTAGAGGACAATTGTTTTACCCAGATGACTGTTGAAAATAGCGTTAACCGTCTTCACCGGTCGACCTATCCAATCTTACAGCGTGTAAATATATCTTTTCAAAAGACTAGGATATTCTATAGCGTAAACCCATCCGTGAGCAATGAGCATCACATCTCCGTTGGGTGATTGATAAACTGTGGTAACGTTTGTAAAACCGGGTCGCAGATAGCTTAACCATTCCGAAATGATTTCGGGTTTCGTATCAGCTTCTCTCTTATTCGGATCCAAATGCAATATCCATACATACTGTCCGTGAAACAGGTACATATGTTTCATAGCGATTAAAACAGCGTCAAAGCCTCGGACAGAGCATAAATCGATAGTGTTTATTTCTGTTTTGATCGTAGTATGTGTAGAACGAAGTGTAGTGGTGGTGGAGCTGATGGTAGTAGGGGTAGTAGTGCTTGTAGTGGTGGTAGTGGTAGAGGCAGTGGTGGTGGTAGTGGTGGTGGTGGTTGGTTTTGCTCCATATAGATACTGAATATTATTAATATCGTCCGATGAAAGGTCCAAATAATACATACTGGATATATTTTTGGTGGTCGTAAACGGATACATTATCGAATCGTGTCTCTTATTATGAGACAGGCCTAGAGCGTGCCCTATTTCGTGAACCAGAACAGCGTAAAACGAGTTGCGGCCATTATCGGATGTAGACATTGTAAAATCCCACTCTTTCTCGTTATCGAAGTGTATCTCTACTTGCGATTGAAGCACATGAGGTGCAAAAGCGTGGGCAACGACTCTTCCTCTACCGTCAAATCTAGTACCGCACATTGTTCCTTCCGACAGTTTTATATGTTCAGCGTCCCCGAATAATATAGCGATATTTGGTCTTGTCGAGTCGAGAGTAAAAGTCAAAGGGATATATCTACCCCAGAGATTGAATGCGTGCGAAGCGATATTCAGATATTTTTTATTACCATACATATACCAAGTCAATCCGTTGATACCCCATTTACGGTTGGTCTTAGCCTGAACAATACTACTACTACTACCGTTAGTTTCAGTATATCCGCAAAATACCGTCGGCGTCGTGATAGGGGTAGGCGAAGACGTTGCGAGCGATGAGCTCCACAAGGCGAACAGTAACGTCAGCTCGAAGAACATTTCAACGACTGATATTATTTTCCCGATAAGTGTTCCCGTATTTATTATCGCCTATTGACCTTGTCGATCTATTTTTCATTCGACATCTCTCGCGTTAGCGTGTCTCTTAGGATTTGAATAGCCGTATTCAATTGCCTTTGCGAAACAGCATCGTTATCAGCTATACCATCGGCTATCCCCGATAAGCGCTTAGAGTTTAACCAGTAGTAGTCGCCCGTCTCCTCGGAATGCAGAGTGTATTTCTTTATCCAAGATTTAATTTCATGAAGCTGACGAACGTTAACAGCGTCGACATCGCTGAAACCGTCTCGAACATTAGTTATACATTTTCCGTTTGCGTTATACATTTCACCGATCGGCAGTAAGGTGAGAAACAGCGTATTTGTTAGTAGAAAACCCAGTGTGACCGCATCTTGTTGGTACAAAGGTTCTTCGACCTGAGCGAGCCGCTTATTTTGAAAACTCCAAACATTATTGTCTTTTCGAGGTACCCTATCGTCCACGTATAATTTTGTAGCAGCGTCATTTTTATACAAGGGCGTTTTAACATTACATATGGCCACTCCGTGAGCGTCAAATGTACCCTCTGTGTTTTTCGATAAGAAATTATCTCTGACGTACTTCTGTTAATAGCGTCAGTGTCTTTCATAGGCGCCGATACACCGCACAACCTTTGGTCGCCAAAGGAAAAACAATCGGCTAGTTTAATGGGAACCAACGATTCCAAGTAGGCTCTCGTTACGGCATCATCTTTTTCTTTTGGCTCTCCGAGACCTCCCAAAGGCAAGCCTTTTGTATGATATCTGTTCTTTATTCGGGTCAAACAGTTTTGTTCGAGATACGTTTTCGACACTGCATCGCCGTCATCAACGGGGTGGCCTAGACCGCCTACAGAATAGCCTTTAGTGTAGTATTTTTTCAGGTCCTCGTCGAAACCCAAACATTTTTTAGCTATCGTACTCGCATTAACGGCATCGCTGTCCTCAATAGGATCACCAACATTGCGCAATAACTTGCCTATCGCGTCATAATGATTACCGTCGGGAGTCAGACCTATACCATGCTGTTGATGATGGGGGTGGAGAGCGTTAACCTGGTCCGAATAACGTCCAAACTTATCGACGCTCATCTTATTAATGTCCTAATTTTTCTATTTCCACTGCCTTTTATAAAACCCGCTTCCCTCAGCTCTTCTATAATGGAGGCAATTTCGTTCTCATGACCCGTATGAACTACCTCTTGAGATGATAACAGGAGCCGTAACCTATCACAGAGCTGGTTAGGGTTGTCCCAATAGGCATAACCTTTGCCGCTACGTAAACCGGTCGGCAGAAATAATCTCGATATAACTGACTTGTACTTGGCTGATTTACTAGCCCGGTTTATGGCTAAGAGATGATTATAACCTTTCCTATGAGCAATGGTTTGTTCACAGATTTGTTTATAAGTGTTCAGATCGGCTTTTGTGTATAGGTTTTCATCGGGTTTGCGCATAAATATCAATTCATATAGCCCTTCGGTTCCTTTGTAAGTGTCTCCGTCAATGACGATGTCGCCGTTTTCGTCGTCAAACCTTATATACCTATCGCCTATCATAACAGTACCGTCTCCTGTTATACGAGGACCGTATGTGTTATCAATTGCATTCTTATGGTCTTTAATCATTCTCAGCACGTAGGTCCGCGGTAGACGATGTTTGAACATTGTATGGACATAACGAACACTATCTTCTTGGCTCGACGGTGTTGATAGTAGCTCTTTAACGGCACTAGTTTGACGCATCGGTGTTACTGAGGGTCCAGACTCGTCTGTTGATTCAACACGCATCGGTGAAGATTCAGACCCGGCTATTACTTCGGTGTCGATGAATTTCGAGACAAAGTGTTGTGAGGTATCATCATCATCCTCCTCCTCCTCCTTCTTGTCTACATCCATCTCTTCTTTTTCTTTTTTAATTTCCATTTTCGGCTGTAGACGACGAATTTTCGAAATTTCCTTAATGATGGGACTATATTGTTTAGTCAAAACTCGTTCAGCGTCTGCATCGCCAAACGTTATCTGAAGATACTTTCTCTTGATGTTCTCCCTCAAACGGGCAATCTCAGAGATAACTTGCTCCTCTTCTGGTGTCATATTGTGAAATGATCCGTAATTCGACTATCGTATAGCTTTTAAGACAGTTCCATAGATCGAAGAAACATGGCGTGACGCTTTTCACGCAATAGATATTGCACAACCTGTGATGCAGACACTTTCATCAATTTCGAATTGGCCCAAGGTAAACCTCGGAAGTATCTGTACATGTTGATGTCAAAATACGGTATGCTTTCCATTTTCTCGGCGCTCCTAAAGACAAAGGTACGTTTTATATTGTCACGCCAATGAGGTATTTCGGCTACATTAGATTATCATCTCTGGGTATATCTTGCATGTACTGTTTTAGCTTAGGTATAGAGTTTTCGAAGAGATAACTATTCAAAAGTAAAAACTCATCAGCGTTTGCTCCCGTGTATGCGCACCACATTTCAAGTTGCCTACGATCGACAACCGTATATTTTGATGCGTCAAAAGACAACCCGAAATGATGACAGTGATTAGGTACCGTCGGCAGGGCTACCTTTAGAAATTCGGTTGTAAACACACCTTGTGCCTTATTATTTACAGCCTCGTAAAATTTACCTCTACCGCGTAAGGGTAGCGATGAAGGTCTAGGACTATATTTCACATTGTAGCTAATGTCTCCACAACACTTTACACTGCTGATAAGCTTGTACGCCTTTATAGGGCCAACTATGGGAATTGTCCTTTTGGTGATTTTACCTAGGACCACGATTATTTTTGACAACTGAAATCGGCCCTCAGATGAACCCGCCCCCACAACGGTCCATAATGGACTTTAACCATACCATATACAGTCATTTGATCCAACCGATCGATTTTTGGCAATTTCATATATTATTTAAAAACTACCCCTTGGTGAACCCACCCCCGCAACAGTCCATAATGGACTCTACACATATCCCGTACTGTCTGTTGATCCGACAAACCGATTTTTGGCAATTTCATATTTTATTTAAAAACTACCCCTAGGTGAAACTACCCCCAACCGTAGCGATAATACACTCTAGACTCACCCTATCAGTTAAGACACGTTTTTCCAAAATTTTTTCGAAAACTGCCCCCACCCTGAAACTACCCCCGGAGCTACCCCCGGGGATGGTCCTGAACGTAGCTGAGGACACCCCCACACCGTAGGTTAGGTTAGATGCAATTTACCAGCCTTAGGTTAGTGGGCCGGATTATATTTTTTTCGATAAACTACCCCCTACCCCTCTAAACGTGGTCGAACCCACCCCCAAGGCTACGATCAAGGCCGCATCGACCCCCTCCATCATCCAAAACCACCCCTATAGTCCTAGGTGACGTACAGGGCCAGTTAGGGTTAGTTGTCCCCAAGTGCAGTCATATCTACTCACAGGTGTGCCCCAATATAACGCATTTCGCTGAAGCTTTCTCCGTTTTATCAAGTTTCATATTTACATTTTTAAATTATCTTAACATTATTGTGTATATTATTTGATCTATAAACTGACAATTTTTTTAATTATGATAAATGCATGTTATACAGTAACTAACAACTTATAAAGTCCAAGAAATAAAAGGTTGTATACATTAAAAGAAATAGTTTATAGTAAAACCAAAATTTTAAAAACTTAGCTCTGTTTCTGGCAAATATGAAAAAAAATGTTTTATCGCCAAGAATGTTATAGTAATTAAAAACTGCTATAAGAATAGGTTCAAGCAAGCCTATCTCAAATGAAGGGGTATAGTTGGTCATAGCTAGTCTTTTTGTAAAATATTGATCCGTGTCTTTTTTAGTGTAATTACTAAATGTTTACATGTGAAAAAAATAATAATGAAATATATTACAATAATATTTACATTTAAAAATAAAGAGAGAAAATTAACATACTTGAAAATATATATATTTTTTGACGTAATATAATATATTGTGAACAATATTGCTTAAAAATATTTTTAAACCTATTTAGAAGACGTGAAAAAGATGATAAACATGGTATCGTCCCTTGGCACGTTTTATATAATGTAAGACTATTGGGTAAGAAGGTTAATATACCATGTACAGTATTATAGTGTTAAATTCAAAGTATATAAAATTCCTCTTGTAACTGTTTTTTATTTTTAGTAGCTCTAATTCTTGTGAGTTAAAGCTGATTTTAAATATTGCAGTTTATAGTTACATATTTAGAAAATGACCTGCAAAGTCTTATTAAATTATTGTCTAAAGTTTTATTAAATTGAGATATATGGGATTTGTGTGCTCGTTAAATAATTGCTCTTAAACTTCAATTAAAGCAAATTACACATATTTTATTTAACCAAAAAAAAATATTATAAATTACAATCAAATACATATTTCTTAGACATTGCTCTAGTTACTGATTAGTGAACATTTAAGATTTGACTTATGAGGAATTTTTACGTATTGACAATCAATGGCTGAAATTGCCCTGTATTCGAGTATGCTTGCTTGCTCTTTTCATAATTAAATCTTACAATTTAAAGTGAAAACAAATGCACCAAATGATGCATAAATTACATTTATATACGTGTTGAAAAGTTTAAAGTTTATTATTTTGTGTTAAACTGTTTAAGCATTTAAATTTTGTAATAATTCACTAAAGTTTGAATTCGTTCACTTAGCTGTTTTAACAAGTTGTAGCCTCGCATCCTTCTATTGGAAAAACCTTACAAGATCCCTTTCAGTAACTCAGCGTTCCATCTTCGTACTTGGCAACGTACGCTGTCTTCTACATTATGATTATAACAAATTAAAGAAATTACTGTTACATTAAAATTTGAAAACTAAACATTTCCTCGCTCTTGGAGACGTCCGTTGCCTTCTACATTTTGGCTATTGGAGGATTAAATTATCGTTGCAAGCAGGCCTCCTAGCTACCGCGCATCGGGTGTGCGCACACATATTTTAATTTACTTTGTTTTTAAACTCTTCCTACAGATGCCACTACCAATCAGAGATTTCATTAAAAATATTTCTAATAAATCACAATTTTTGATATAGTTGTATATTGTTACAATTTTTTGAATACATTCTCGTTCCTTTTCTGAAATTTCCATTTTAATATGTAACACCATCTAAAGTGTGTTACATATTTCCCCCCTTTTGGAAAAAAATTGTGTTATTTCATTTTCCCTTTGATTATTTTTTTTAAATTAAACTTAAACGATATACGAACAACTCTTAAGTTACCAAACAAACTATTTTCTTTGGGAAAACATATCATAAACCCATTTGATTCTATTCTTAGAACAAACTTAATTTGACATGAAGCATAACATAAACAATATTAATTCTTGGATTTAATATCCTTTCCAAACAAAAAAATTAAACTTTTTATTAAATAAATCTATAATCAACTTTTCTTTTGTATTCATAAAATATTTTATATCGACATATACTGTTATACCATTACACAATATTCTTTAGTTACTTAATTACATTAAAACAATTTCACTTTATTAATACAAAATAATATCTACTCACTTCAATAGTGTTCTTATTCATTCGGTGCGCACCATTATCTTTAAATTCTCTTACCTTTTTTTAACATACGAAGTTTACATACAGGATTTATACCTAATTACATAATTTATCACTCATGTACTTTTCATAAACATCATTTAGGTATTTGTTGCAAATTGTTCATTTTTGCTTGTTAAATTGTTATTAATTGTGTATCGTTTAATTCAAAGTAGTTTGTTTTGTAAAGTCAGTCCGTCTTGTAAGTGTAGTCCACGTCATAAGTCTGCGACCAAATAGTCTTTCCCCTTGTGTAATCGTGTAGTCTAAGTCAAAATTAATGACCTTTTATTCGCACTACGAACAATTGCTGTGGAGGTTTCCTAGCCTCTTTTTAATTTGAGATATGCACCTTGCGTATCTCATTTAAATTTTCTACCCCTTGTATTAAAACACTTACAGGGTTTAAAAAATATAATAATTTGTATGGACCTTTAAATTTTACATCTAGCTTAGCTTGATATTTATCTATCTTTTTCGATAATGACTGATACTTTACATACACCTTATCTCCTACTTTGAAAGGATGCACATTATCACCTTTATAGATACCATACTTTTTATTTCTCTCAATTGACATTTTAATATTCTTTATGGCTTTGTTAAGTCTGCTTGCTATTTCTGTTTTGGAAATTTTATTTTCTACAATGTCATTTAAACTCCACAAATTGGTTAACAGATCATTTGGTTTAAAATTAAACATTAATTCAATGGCTGAATGGCCAGTGGATTCATTGAAGGCTGAATTTAGACAAATTTGCAAATAATGAAGTCCTTCATCCCACATTGTTTGTTTATAATGAAAAAAGCTTCTTAACAAAACCTTAATATTTTTAATATATCTCTCAGCTTTATTAGCTCTTGGTATATATGGTAGGGTTTGATATGTCCATCCGATTATTAAACATAAAATTTTTAAACTCAATGGCTTTAAAACATGCTCCATTATCAGACACCAAAAAACGAGGCATACCAAAATTAGCAAAAACTACATCTCTCAACTTGTTGATGACAATTACAGCTTTGGCATTTCTTAAAGGCATTATATAACAGAATCTACTTAAACCATCTACTGCAATTAACAAATGATTATGACTTTTCTTACTTCTTACTAATGGTCCCATTATATCTACATACAGCTTTTGCATAGGATTGTTTGATACAAAACTTACAAGTTTCCCATTATAAATTTTTGGTGCTTGTTTACAAGTAGCACATATTTGACAATCTTTAATTTTTTGTTTTATAAAATTACACAAATTAGGTCTATAGAAATATTGGTTAATCTTTGACATGGTTTTTAATTGACTAAGATGTCCACCAAGAAATGAAGTATGATAATATTCGAACAGCATGTCTTTCAAATTAACAGGCAAATAAATTTTTAATTTGTTTTTATCTTTATACATTAATAGGCCTTTGCTCATACAAAATTGTTTATTGTTAGTTTTAGATTTAATACTTTCCACAATTCTCGTTATTTCAGGATCTGTTTTTTGATATACTTTTAAATCTAGGTAACCTAAAGGTATTCGCGAAATCACATTAGTTTTTAGGATTAGGACCTTTGTTGTTGTTGATGGATTGGAATTTCTTCCCCTGTTTATCTTTTTTAAAGATTTCGTCCTTTGACTCTATCTCAACTATTTCTATATCAATACCTTCCCCATTATTGTGCATTCTACTAAGAGCGTCGGCTACTACATTCTGTTGCCCTATTATATGAAATATTTTAAAAGGTAGACTTACAATTCTTTCTAACCATCTTCCCAATTTGCCTAATTTTCGGAAATGTGTAAGAGACCATGACAATGCTTGATTATCTGTTAGCAAGTAAAAGGGTTGTACCTCTAAGAATTTATAAAATTTTTCGATGCTAAGAACAATGGCTAAAGTTTCCTTTTCGTATACTGAAAGAGCTCTCTCTGAATCTGTGAATTTCTTTGAAAAGTAAGCTACTGGTTTCTTTTGATCTGCATCATTCTTCTGTAACAAGCATGCACCAACGCCATATTCACTGGCATCTGTCATCAGATATAAAGGTTTGTTGTAATCCGCAATTGCTAAACAGGGTGGATTGGAGATACAATTTTTTAAGGTGTTAAAACTGTTTTCACACTCTTCCGTCCACTGGAATTTAACTTTTTTCTTCCTCAACTCGTTTAATATACTAGCAATGTTTGCATAATCCTTAATGAAACTACTGAAAAATGACACCATGCCTATGAATCTAGACACTTCCTTAGCATTTTTTGGTGTAGGAAAATATTTTATTGAATTTGTTCTTTCTGGATCGATTTTAATTTGATTATGGCTCACTTTATTACCCAAAAAATTAATCTCTTTACATACAAATTTTGCCTTGCTCAAATTTACAGTTAAATTATTTTTACTCAATATACTAATTACTTCTCTTACATGTTTTAGATGTTCTTCTAAACTATTACTATAGATAAGGATGTCATCAACAAAGTTTAACATATATTTAAACTTTATATCACTAAACATTCTTTCAATATACGAGCTTAATATTCCACTGCCTACATGCAAACCATATGGAATTCTCGTGTAATTATATTGACTGAAAGGTGTTGAAAACGCTGTATACTTTTTGCTATTTTCAGTAAGCGGTATCTGGTGGAAACTGTTACAAAGATCAATACAACTAAAGTACTTAGCATTACCTAGAAATTGATAACAATCTGCCATGTCGCCGATAGGATGTGAAACTCTTTCTATCAATTGGTTCATTTTGCCATAATTCACTACAAGTCTATGTTAATCTCCCTTTGAAACTAAAAATGAAGGACTCAAATATGGGCTAGTGGAATGCTCAATTATTCCTTGTGCTAGTAAATCATCTATTATTCCTTTTAGAATATTCATTTTAGGTGGACTGATGGGATATGGTTTAACTTTTACGATTTCATCTGATTTTACTTTTAAGTCAAATTTAAAATTTAAGGCCTTGCCGATCTTACATTAGGAAATTGTCTTACTATTGCTTCAGTTTCTTTAATTCCTTCTGGACTACGTATTTGTATTTTACCATTACTCATTATATTGTTATTGCTTAAGGATTTAAAGTTTTACGTCTTTCCATAGCTTCCAGTCTGTATGCACTCTGAATAATTCCAAATAATTTTACTTATTTTAGATATTTTGATCAAGTATGAATTTCTGGAAGTTTCGCATAGTTTGATCTAGGTACGTAGTATTAAATAATATTTACTATATGATGTCAGAATTTTTATTATTTGCTAGTTTGGAATATTTCCAAATGAGAAAATAATATTTTTTATTTGACTTTCGACAGCCTAATTTTAAGTAATTGTATTTATAAACCAAAATCAAGTAACTCATTCAAACGATCGCATAAAACTGAATCGGATTACCACCTTATATATTACTATCGTATTAGGAAGAATGGTAATATTTCATTTAAAACTTACAAAACTTACATCTTAGGTAAAACACAGAAAGGACATAACCTATGAGTATCAAAACTGCTGTATGAAATAATTCGTCGCCCAAATATTGGATCCTTTTGAATGTAAGGGAAAATACATTTGAGTAAATGCTCTAATCAATCCTAAGTGAAAACGATTCAATTGGTATTGTAAACATTTGATGCAAAACCGAAAAGGGTTGTGTAAAGCATATTGTGTTTACGCTACAAAGAAATACGAAGGATTCAAAGGAACAAAAGGACAAAGGCTTTACAAATATAGTTGTAATAACCTCTTCATAAGTCTTTTCAACAAAAACTATTTAAATCCTATTCCAATGAAGATGTATTTCTTCTTTAACCTAAAACCATACCTTATATAGTTTTTTAAGTTGATGACCGTTCAGGCAATATTTTGTACTCATGTAGTTTATATTTATTACGTCGGTATCAAATTTAAAGTTTTAAAAGTATTTAAAGTTTAAATTATTGCAAGTAATAGAATGGCAGACGACAGCTCGAAACTGACTGCACTGGAGATACAAAAGGGAGAAACATTTGTAATGTTAGCAGTAGTGACTGAAAGCTGAGCAGTTACAGCTGGTCATTGTAAAGGGAGTCATTGTTACAGCTATTCTTATCAAGGGGAATAGAGTTTATCCCTTGATTGCTGTATAGAACTAACATGATGCACTGGGTGGATGTATTTAGATTAAGTTTGGAAAAACAATCAATATTGTTCCTGATCAGATTTTTGTTTGCTGTTTACAGTAATCGAAAGCATTTTTGAGAAATTTTAAAATACCTATGTCAATTATTCAAGTGTTTGAAAAGAAGAAGAAAAGAAAAAAAATAAGTTCAAATATAGCGTTTGGGCTACATCTTCAGTAAGAAATAAAATGCATTGAAAGTCACGTTTAAAATGTTGCACTGAAAAATAAATTATGTTGTAGATAGTTACATTATCATTTAGGTTTGTAATTTGTGTTCAAATATCCAAATTATTGTAAATTAACTTAAACAGTTTTACATCCCTGTAATAATACGAACAATTCTGTAACGCTCTTTATTGTGTTTTGTGGTGCATTTGGATAATCTTATGGTTGTATAATTGTTTTGAGAGAGGACCGAAGAAAACAGTTACAAACGTCAAGTGATTTCGATAATCCAGATTAAAATTATCAAATGAAAAAAGTTGTTTTTACTAGACTTAAGTGTGTTTTGAAAACTGCACAACAAATCAAAAATAAAGTCATATTAAAATTTTGTAAATTAATTTAAAACACCGTGCAAATTTACAATAGTTTTTGTTTTATTTCAGTTAAAAATCAATCATTGAGGTTTTTCTAAATTAAAAACTTGTAGAATGAGAACATTGTAATATTTTTGTGTTGCAGCTATAAAGAGTTTTTAAAATAATATATTACATTATTGCTTGTAAATATTAATGGATATTACATTTAATACCATTTCAGCTCATTTTTGTTTGTTTTCTCATATTTCAAGACTAGAAAAATAAAATCTAAAAAGTTTTATAAAAGTAGAGTCAAAGATAGGTCGTGTTGAATTAATATTAAACTCGCTACCAACTTGTCTGCATTTATTTTCTTTTAACTTTTTGTTTCTTTGCGAATTAATTATTAGAAATACGAAGTTGGATTAACTTTAAACGCACCCGCTTTAAACAATCTAAAGCTGTAACGTTTCAGTATTGCAACGAAGTCTATTTCTTATTTTGAATTTGTTTTTCTTAGGCGGAGGAGTAGGCCTACATAGCATTTCAGTTAGCACCCTTTTTCCGAAATTAGCATAGATGTAATCAGTTGCACATCTGACGGAGATAAATTATATATTACTTTCGATTTTAACAACAGTTTTTATCTAGAATTTTATTGTTTTGAAATTACGGAATAATCAAATTGTATCGAACGAAACGGAAACGTAGAGAGTTTGATATTTCGCTCTGTAAAAACATTTTACTTTTCCAGGCAAAAGCTTACTAGAAAACTTTTCTCAAGTTTCATTTCAAGAGACGCGATATGGAGTAGGTGATATTGACGACTGTAAATTATAATTATTTTGTAAAATTCTTTGTATTAGCTTACATTCTTCTACTATATATTTTCTACAAATTTTCAATTGTAATTTAAATACGTTTTTATTCATCCAATCAAGTTCAAATCGTTTTTTTTTAACCTATAGGAGATATCAGTTGATGTTAACACAGATTTTTCAAACACTTATTCGATTATTAAATTATAAAATGAGTGAAGTTCAGAAGGATTCGAACTGAGAATCTTCATGTACAAAGTCTAGCGCGTCTTGGTACTGCGCCATTTTTCCAATACCTAGAAATATATTTTTCAAAGGTGTATCTTTATTTTCCTTTCTTCTGGTTGTCGTCAAAACCTCTATTGTACAAGCCTAAACTGTAGCCATGGTTACCACACAATATCGTAAATAGCGCTCTACGGCTCTATTGTAGCTAAAATAAAATTTGTCTTTCTTAACCTCAGTAGGAATTTACTGAAAACATTTTTTAAATATATTTCTAGTTCAGTTTTAATTAAATAATGCCTGTGTATTGAGGATAAATTGCTATCAATAATAAAAGGTTTTTTATACTAATAATTCTATTATTAATAAATAAACAAACTGAAACATTGACACGTGTTAGTGATAAAAAACACACATTATTTCTTTTCCATCATTTCGGTGTTCTATTTATTTGTTTAGCCTTACTTTACTTTACTATTTGTGTGGTCCCACTCGGTCAGAATAAAATTAGAAAATTGAATTGGCAAAAGGAAGTAATAGATATTCGGAAACTGGGTTTAAAAAGTAATTAGATTCTAGCTTATTTGCCAAGAAAGGCTTATTGCTATTATTGTTAAAACATTAACTGAATACTAAATTAAAATTCCTCATTACCTAAAATTTGTGAACATTTTCAAGACATTTCAGAAGTAAAACACCTAGGCAGGTTGTTCTTATAGCTATATAGAGTGACTAAGCCTTGATCAGTCACTGTAACAATGAATTGCTAACTTTGG